>KQ030520.1:0-153604 GCA_000956045.1 Hirsutella minnesotensis 3608 | reverse complement strand
TGCCGCAGCTGGTCCGCGACATGCTCGCGCAGCTGCTCGACGCGGACGACCCGGATCGCGGGTTCCTGCGCGTCGACTCGAAGCAAGTGGTGCTGCTCGTCAACAACCTCGGGGGCGTCAGCGTGCTCGAGATGGGCGGCATCACGGCCGAGGTCGTGGCCCAGCTGCGGCACCGGCACGGCATACGCCCCGTGCGCGTGCTGAGCGGAACCTTCATGACGAGCCTCAACGGGCCGGGCTTCAGCGTCTCGCTGCTCAACGTCGTCGACACGGGCATCCAGGGGGCCCCCGGCATGCTCGAGCTGCTCGACGCGCCGAGCGAGGTCACGGGCTGGTCGGCCCCAATCAGCGCCGCCGCGTGGGACAGCCCGAGTACGGCGACCAGAGAGGACGACGCCGTAGCGGCGCAGGCCGTGCAGCCGAGTGATCTCAAGATCGAGGATGTCGCGGGCGCGCAGTCGGCCCTCAAGCGTGCCCTGGAGAACGTGGTGGCGGCCGAACCCGAAATCACCAGATACGACACGGCGGTAGGAGATGGGGACTGTGGCATCGGGCTCAAGAGAGGGGCCCAAGGTACGTTTCACTGCAACGCGTCGCCATCTTGACAAGTTGAGCATATCGCTGACGTTGATCCGCAGCCATCCTCAGGCATCTCGAGGAGAAGCCCCTGACGGGCGACGCCGTCGTCGACGTCGCTTCCATTGTGCCCGTCGTCGAAAACACAATGGACGGCACCTCTGGCGCCCTCTACGCCATCTTTCTCAACGCCCTGGTGCACGCCCTGCGCGCCTCATCCTCCGGGACCACCTCGCCGCAGGTCTGGGCTTCGGCCCTGCAGAGAAGCTGCGACGCCCTCGGCAAGTACACGCCCGCACGGCCGGGCGACAGGACCCTCGTCGACGCCTTGTATCCCTTTGTCGAGGTGCTGGGCAGGACGGGCAGCGTGAACGAGGCGGCGCAGGCGGCCAAGAAGGCAGCTGACGAGACAAAGGGCATGCAGGCCAGCCTCGGAAGGACCGTATATGTAGGCGGAAGCGGCTACGAGCAGGTGCCGGACCCCGGGGCCTGGGGCCTGGCCTGCTTCTTCACGGGCCTCGCGGGTTCGGCTGGACAATGATGAAAGTCGCAGGGGAAAATGACAAGAGCTGGTCTTTGCAAGAACCGGAGCGTGGGGGAGCCGAGCCGTCATCACCTTGGCGCGCTGGGTCTGAAAGATTGAGCCTTGAATGCTTCAGCTCGGATTTCATACGACACTTTTCGTCCCCGAGTAAATCACATCACTCTCAACGCCTGCCCACCCATGTACTCCATAGTCTAGGCCACGTGATGGGCTCTTTGTTCAATAATCCAGACCGTCAAGAACAAATCAAGCAGATGGGGTAAGGAATAACAAGAATGCCGGCCGAAATCAATGACGCGACGGTAGCTCAGCTCAGCAGCACCAGGATGACGCTGTCTCCTCGCAGGAACCTGCAGTTTTCCGTCAGCATCTCGAGGAGTGAATGGTTATTGGCGTGCTGAGCCCACATTTTGCTGATGAACCTGTCGCGATTCACCGACTTTTTCTTGCCGCCCTCCGTCTTGTTCGTGTCCGTCCACATTTCCTTGACGTTTTCCAAAATCATGTTGCAGTGGCGGTCAAAGGCCTTGACGCGAGCGAGCAGCTTGCGGTTGTTGCGTATTGAGATGAGCACCTGGACGTGGGAGCGGACGGCGGTCTGGAGGATCGATAGAGGGCCGGCCGAGAACTCGTGTTCCTCAAGCTGCGCAATCTCGTACTCGCTATGGAACTGTGGTCAGCTTGAAGTGATCATCTCTGCCGAGTTCAGAGAGTCAAGTGGCGATGTAATCGAATGTAGAGGAAATGGGATGTTCGTACGTGAGATCGGCGCGCGACTTGGTGAGCAATTCTCTGGGCTTCTTGTCAGTGCTTGTAGCTGAGAGGGCGGGCAGGGAAGACCGAACTGAATCTTAGCGTCCGCCATGATGAGATACGTATGTGTCAAGGTGGCCACCGACGGTTTGGGATATGTTTTGGGCGGGTTGAGGTGACGCGGATCGCGAGGCTGATGATTGCTCAAGAGGAAGCTCAAGGTGCTGCTAGATCGAGGCTTCGAAAAGTCGACGACAGGGGGTCCGGCTGTCTCGTTGCGCGACGCTGATTGGCTGATAGGTCACTGGCTGACTTGGCGAGGCGCGCCCATTGTTGCCATGACTCTGATGGCAGGCTGCGGGAAAAGGTACCTTGACTCAGCAGCGGCCGAGGTACAGTGCCGTCATCTCGCGCGCATGTGGGTGCGCACAACGGCTCGCAAGTACAGCCGCCGCCGCCACTCCCAAGTCTCTCGACCCCACGGCAAGCAGCTGCTACTCTCGGTCTAAATTTTGGCGACGGAGCGGCCTCGAGATTCCATCCGCCTTGCCCTGAAGCTCCCGAGGTCATTGCGTTGCGCCGGGCCGCCCCTCCCAAGGTTTCCGACTACCGAATCCGCAGACGAGGTCACGCCGGTGCGCCTCTCCCGGCGCCGACAGCCAAGTGCCCTTCTGCCCCCGATGTCTTTCCGCACCCTCGCCGCCCGCGCCGGATTGGCCTCGAATGCTCTATGCAGCGCAAGACTCCGAGGCACATGCATCATGGCGCAACAAGCAAAGAGCCCGAGCCGCTCCTCTGGCACGCGGAATGTGAGCTCGCTCCTGCCGTGGTTCCTCGTCCAAACATGGCGCGCTGACCCCAAGTCGATCTGGTAGCTATCCTCGGAAGTCTCCTCCTCCATCAAGGAACTGCCCGGCGACGAGCCCAACGATGTCGTCTTCGAGAGCCGGTACGGACTGCGGTCTGTCCTGCTGAACCGGCCAAAGAAGCTCAACTCGCTCAACGGCTCCATGATTCGCAAGATACTCCCGCGCTTGATTGAGTGGGAAAAGTCGGACATGGCCAACATCATCATCATGAAGGGCGCCGGCGACAAGGCCCTGTGCGCGGGAGGTGATATCGCCGCGCTGGCCAAGCAAAACGCCGAGGGCCCCGACGGATGGAAAAAGTCGGCCGAATACTTTGCCCTCGAATACAAGCTCGACCACTACACTGCGACGTACAAGAAGCCGTACGTTGCCTTTATGGACGGCATTACCATGGGAGGAGGTGTCGGCCTCAGCATCCACGCTCCTTTCCGCATTGCCACCGAGCGAACCGTCTTCGCCATGCCCGAGACCACGATTGGCTTCTTCCCCGATGTCGGCGCCTCCTTCTTCCTCCCACGCATGAACGGAGCTGTCGGCACATATCTGGCCCTGACGAGCGATCGCCTGACGGGTCCCAACGTCTTTTACTCTGGCGTCGCCACACATTACCTGCACTCGACCAGTCTCCCGGACCTTGAGGCTCGCTTGGCCGAGTTGACGTTTGATGATCATCATTCGCTTCTCAAGAGACTTGACATCATCAACGGCACGCTCGAGGAGTTCTGCACTGGTCTACCGTACGACCAGCCCATGCAACTGGCCGGAGAGGTCCGCCGGGCCATCGACCGCTGCTTCAACAAGAACAACATTGATGACATCATCGCTGCCCTCAAGGAAGAGAGGGGAGAGACGGAGGAATGGGCCCAAAAGCAGCTGGCGACACTGCAGAAGCGGTCGCCGACCTCGGTGCACGTCACCCTGAGGCAGATGCGCGTAGGCGGGGAGTGGGACATTGCCGAGACGTTCAAGAAGGAGTACCAGATTGCATCCAAGTTCATGCAGCGACACGACTTCACCGAGGGCGTCACGGCGCTGCTCGTCCGCAAGGAGACACCCAAATGGCAGCCCGAGTCGCTCGAGGCCATCCCGGCGAGCGAAAACGTGGCCAAGCCGTTCTTCGACTTTGAAGAGGAGCCCTCCTCCCTGGAGCTCTTGACGGACAGGACCTACTCCGAGTATCCCCACCAGTCGCTCGGCGTACCCACGGAAAAGGAGCTCATGACTAGGACCGCGGCCAAGGGCTATACCCCCGAGGAGCTGGAAAAGACGGTCGTTTTCTCGCGTAATCGCCGTCAAGGAATCTCCGCCATCGTCAAGGAAATGTTAGCCCGCAAGACGACGGTGGACGAGGAGGGCAGGGTGAAGTGGACGAGCGAGAGGAGCACGAGCACGAGCAGGCTGTAAGTTTTCCGGGGAGAATAGACGCGTGCTGCATGATGGAACAAAGGGCCGGTGCATCTTGTCTTGTAAGATTACTCTGGTGATGAAGCCGTCCGTCCCTCGAACGCGCCCAGACGTGTGGCACACTGATCACCGCGATGCGTGAAGAGCCAAATACCCAGTGTTGGTTCGCAGCGCATATTAGTCTCTCTACGAACAAGGCAACCATGGCGTGGCATTGCGAAAACGCCTTTCGAGATGCTCCTGCAAGTGGTGGTTGCCTGTTGGGATGAGTCACTTTAAACTAGTTACGATGGGCGAGAACATGTGGCTAAAGTCCGAGAATGGTGGGCGGTTTCCTGACAATGTCTGGCGAGGTGGTGGGCAGTCCGTTAGCAAGAGAGTTGCCACAGCGCTGTCCGCCCGGCCTTTCGGTGACGAAAGCAAGATGGGCCTGTGGCTGCAGCAGCTGTCGGCTTTAGAGCGAGCGGACTGGGCAGGGCTGACGAGTATAAATACTGTAGAGCCCCCCGTGGCCTTCATGATCTTCTCCTCTGCATATGAGGCGGCCAAGACAGGACGCTCACCCCCAACACCGACAGCTCGAGTCTCGGCTTCGTCGCATTCATCTTACCGAGATCGTGGACCGAGCAATTCTGGCATGCCCGAGACAGCAATCTGTTTCGGTCGACAAAACGTGGCCCGCCTAGGCCAAGGGTCTCTGAATTTCTTTCCCTGCTTGCAAGTCGGAGAGGCTAGAGCAGGCACCAGTGAGTGGACACTTGCAGGGAGGGCGCAGCGGACGAGTCGCAGCGCTGAAGACTTTCTCCAGGTCGCACTGCAGCCCCGTCACGTTTTACGGGGAACGGCTGCACCCCGTCTAACGCAGAAGGTGCATGGGAACCGCGCCTGCCAGAGCTTCGAGACCAGTCGTCGGCTGGTCGGGCGCTTTCCTGAGGTCAATTCGGGTACGTACCCACAACGTCTAGCGCGTGGAGCTCCAAGCCCAGCGCACCACCGCACTCCAAACTCAGTGCACTAATTTAACGCGCGAGAATCTTTTGCTAGCTCTCCGAACATTCACATCTGGCTCGGCTGCCTCCACCAGGGCCCAAAGGATCGAACCTCTTCACGTGCACACAAAATCTTCCATCACGAATCATCCCATCACGACGATAACATCTTCATCTCGTCTCACCGGTATACCTTTTCCACCTCGTCCCTTCGTCATCTTGCACCCCCCTGGCGTGTCTCACTTACATAAACCTTGGCAAGAGCGCGCCAGAGCTGCCGGCACGGTTTAAAGTGGTTGTGGGTCCCGCCCCGTACCCAGACGCGACCGAGCAGCGTGCTTTTGGCGCGCGCGTCACCAACCGTGACCACCCGCCCGCCTCTTCTATTGCTTGGCGTCGACCCAACCGTATTTCCCATTTCGCACTTCCTCACCACCGCCGAGGGTCGGCTCTCCTCCCATTGTCCCATCTTCCTCACCTCCGCCTCCACCACCTTCGCTCCTCCATCACCGCTTGCATCGCGTCTGCCTCGCCCAAGCTGGCTCACTGCTCCTTTTCGGGGCAGCTCAGCGTCCATGGCGACGCCCCGGCCCACTGCTCACTCGGGTGGTGACGGCTGGAACGGCTCCGACCAGGCCATGTTTGCTCCTGCTCACGCGCCCACGCCGGGCCCTGCTCCGGAATCTGGCCTGCAGGTCAGGCCAATGGGCCGTATGCCGCGTCCGAGTCCCCTCGTTCTTCGTGAAGCTGGCTAATATGGGTTCTGTGCCCTAGTCAAGATCCACTACACGTTCGACAAGGAAGCCAAGATAAACTGCCTCGCCAGGCATTCGCACACCCTCAATGTCCAAACGATACCCCTCGACGAGACCAATACCATCGGCGTCATCGACTTGCGAGCATGCATCCACGCTGTCATAGAATGCAGTCCCGAGCTGTTCACGCCAGAAGGCGACTACACCGTTTACGCTGTCGACTATTCCGAGACAGATACCCCCCTCGTAGGACAGGGCATGCTATCGTGGGTTCTCGAATCCATGCGAGGCGATACGACATCTCAGCCTCCGAAGCTGGTGACCGGACGAGTCACCAAGAACCTGCTGGCCGTCTTTGGAGGAGGCAACAAAGAAACGCTCGAGGTCCGTCTGAAATTTTCAGAGTCTGCACGCGTCTTCCGCCATGTTCCTCAAGCGCGCCCAGAACTCCACCGGCCCGTCGATCAGCCCATGGAACACTATCCTTCCGATCGTCCCATGGAAGCGGCCATGACCCCTACTGGAGTCTCGGAATGGAATTCTCTCATGCAGGCGAATCCTCAGCTCGGTCGCCCGGAGCACACGTCTCGAGTGGCCTCACCAGCGCTCTCGCACGGGCCAACCCCCCAGGCCAGCAACGTGGAACCATTCGCTCCCATCCAACAACAACAAAACCTACCTTACGCGAACCAAGAGGTCCAGCGCGTCGCTCCTACTCCGGTGGATTCCCAAGAGCAGCCCAGGGCTTCCGCCCCCTCATCGAGGCCATCTAGCAGAGCCTCGAACAGAGCTCCCCGCAAACGGGCGCCTACTGGCCGCCCGCGCGGTCGGCCGCGTAAGAAGTTGACCGATGGAAACACATCCGGATACGAGGAGGTGACGGAGGGGGAAGAGGGTCCTACCAGGAAGAGAGCGAAGACGACCAAGGCAGACAAGTCTGCTACCAACCCCTTTGCCGCTGGAACGGAGTCTCTTCGTGTCGCTGCCAGCACGTCCGGCTCTATTAGGAATTTCCGCCCGGTTGGAGCAACCAATGAGGGCCCGGCAGTCGGCCACCTTCAGGAGGTCCCTCGAGCGCCGACTCCTGTCCCTGATGGTGCCAATCTACCTGGGCGGGGGCCTCAGCAGCCCAGATTGCGGCAAGGGTCATCCCTGGGTCAGCACCAGGCTGCCGTTGCGTATTCCGATTCGAGACTACAGCCTCTCTCGCCTGGTCAGGAGGATGGTCGATCACCCGAATCGATCGCACCGACACCAGCTTACTCTGATGATAGCATAGCATCCTCACCCCCGGTGCATCGCACGGCGTCTTTTATGCGCTCCAGTCCACCCCCTTCAAGCCCTATTTTACCTCCGATGCCCGCGACCGAGCTTCAGCACCATGACTCCGGATTCGGCCAAGATGAGGTGGAAGATCTCTTTGGCGAAGAAGCACTCCAGGCCGCAGCCCGCGAAGCGGCAACAACACGCGTTCGAGCAGGCAAGACCACGGAGCCGAGGATGACAAAGGGCGTGCCGATCCAAGTATTCCAGATGCAAGACGGTCCGACAGGGCAGGACATGGTCCATATCTGCAGCTACAACGGCGCTCCGCATCCGACCTCGGAGGCGCCAGCTCACCAGCAGATGGCCCAGAGCGATGCTCCCAGTCTTCCTCCCCTGAAGAAGGACCCTCCGCGATCGAGGGCCAAGAAGGCACCGGCTGCAAAGAAATCCCGTGCTGCCACGGTAACCCAACTTCCTGCGATGGAACCTACGCCACCACCAACAACAGATGCACTGGAGAAGCGACCGAGCCCGGAACCCAGGGCGGAAGCGTCTCAACACGGGCTTGCGCCTAGCCCTTTGCCAGCGGCGGAGATCTCTCAAGAAATGGCACTGCCGGAACACTTGAATGGATCTCCTCAAGAGTCTAGTGAATCGGCGCCAAACGACCCGCCTTTGCAACAGCAAGAGCAGTCGCAGAACTCGTCATGGACAAAGCCGCCCAAGAGAACTGCACCGATTTCGACTTCAACCGGTGCTAGGACCCTCGTGAGATCTCAGTCAGCCGGAGCTCTCGCGTCGCCTTCGGTGCCGGCCAGTGAGCCTGCCGGCCCTTCGTCTCTATCGCAATCATTCGGCCCCGAACCGAGCCCTCCTTCCCTGCCAGCTACCACCGAGCTGAGGAGGGCTGCCTCTTCCGGGCCATTGGCACTCCCGATACCAGCTAGTGATCCAGTAGGACCAAGTGCCTCTTTTCAGCAAGTCTCTACCCATGAAGCGCCCGAGGCCACGATGCCACCAAATGAGGCCCTGCCTATGGCTTCGTCTCCACCACCGGCGAGATCAAATAAGAACAGGGTGAAGAAGCACGCGATCAAGCAACGATTGGAAGAAGCCATCATGAATGGAGAGATGCCTCCATTCTGTAGCAACTGCGGTGCCATTGAAACCCCGACCTGGCGTAAAATCTGGGTGCAGGACAAGAAGGGTACACCAGAGTACTGCGAGTACTCGGAAAAGCCCGGCAGAGTAACAGCAATCGAAATCACGGAGCGCGACGAAGACGAGAAGCCGACTTCGTATCGGCTCATCAAGAAAAGCTTGGGGCCTTCCGACGACAAGACGGCGTGGCAGGAGCTGCTACTTTGCAATCCTTGCGGAATCTGGCTCACCAAATGCAAGTGTCACCGTCCTCCGGATCGTTGGGACAAGGACTTCTCCCGCATCGGTCAAGAGAGGCGAAGGAAGGGTACGGGGAGCAACAATTCACGACCCAGGAAACCTCGCTCCAAGGCGGACGTGGCGGCAAACCCTACGTCAGACGCCTATTTTCTGACGGACGCGCTGGGACCCGTTGAGCCCTCTTCGCCAAAAGCAGCCGACGGTAGCAATTCGCAGAGGGGTTCGGGTCGATCGCTCGATGAACAGTCTCGCACAGCCAAGACGAGCTCGGGGGAGGCCGACTCTGGCAATGACGATGGCATACGCTCTAACCCCGGCTCGACCCATTCGCGCGGAAGCGGCACGGCAAAAAGTCCCGTTGAGCTGGAGTTTGACGAAGTTGTGGGGAGCACAAAAAGGCTTCTCTTTCCGTCACCACGCAAAGATGGCGTCGCAAAGGTCTTGGGAGAGGTCCAGGTCAACATGATACAGATTTCCGATGATTTCCAGCAGCTTAAGCGCCTGGCTACGGATAAGGAAAATCGTGAGGTTGCCGAAGCGGAAACAGACCAAGACGTTGGAATGCAGGCCTTGAGAAGTCCAACGATCGCAAGGCCCTCGACACCACCTCCCGGCTCCCAAGGCAATGCTCATCAGGGTCCGTTTAAGACACCGACCCGTGCCACGCCGAGTCACAGACCAATCACTAGGAGCGTCTCCCGGTCTCTACGCTCGATCCGGATCATGGCATCCCCCAGTCAAGTCTTGCCACAGCAAACGCCGACGAAGACTCCTCGTCTGGGTTCAGGCTTGATGGGGTCGGCATTGGTTCGGCGCAGTCCGCGCAACCACCAGGGAGAGTTTCATGGGTTTGACACACCCATCAGTCGGTCTCTCAGTCAAATCTTCTCGGACCCCAACACCTTCGATATCGTGGATAATATGGACCTGGGCAGTCTACCCGCGATGGACGAAAATCAGGGTGGCCTCATCGACTTTGGGAACTTGCTCAGCACAGATGCGCTGGTACCGAGCTCACCGTCCAGGGATACCTCGATTGGCTTCGACTATCGCGGTTCCGCCAATGTCTGGGCGCAGTGGACCTTGGAGCAGACGGGGTGCATGCAGGTGGACGAGGAAGGAGACGCTTGAGTGACGTCCGCTACTACATGGCCTGCCTTCTTCATGATTACGATTATTTGTATATAGATAGGACCGTCTAGCGCTGATTTGTTCGGAGTTATGGCACGCCCCCATGAAAACATGGCTGGCAAAAGGCGGCAGGTTGCTCGCCGAGATGGATAACGACGCATTAGGTTACTTGTATGAATAAGAGGTCGCTCGGAGTCTGATTGGACTCTTGAAGGAATGAATTCGACTCGAACTTCTCACAATCTATGCTGGCGAATCTCAAGACGTGGGAAATGGCCAGTCTCATTGACGTGTGTGTCCGATGGACAGGTACGTACCTGCGGAGACTGCCAAGCCTGGACGACAATTTGATTGCTGCATCGCGCGGGACCCACTATGGGGTTGATTTGATGGTGGGGCGCACTTTACGCGCCAAGTCATCAAGCACGACGCGTCCAACGCGAACTTTTGTACATTCTGATTCATAGGTGACGCCGATTCTTCGACTGCTCTCTGGTGACAGACGACGGCATTGCGACAACATACGCTGGACCCGAGCGACTCCCTAATTCCGCGGCATCACGAAGCACGTCAAAAGCCGGCCTCGCACTCTCGACCACAAAACACCTCACCCCCGCCTGGTCCGCCACAATGGCCGACGCCGCGGAGCTCAAGGCGCGCTTCTCGCCGGCCAAGGAGCTCGAGGCCGACGTGCTGGCGGAGCTGCAGTCGATGCTGCGGCTGCACGGCCTGTCGGCCGAGGACCTCTACTTCAAGTGGGAGTCGTACTGCATCCGGATGGACGTGGACGCGCAGGAGCCGTCGCTCGAGGGCGTGCGCAGCCTCAAGCGCAGCCTGCAGGACGCGCTCGAGAAGAGCAACCGGGAGCAGGCGGCGCAGCAGGGCGCCCGGCTGGCGAGGGCGCCGGGGAGCGGGAGCGCGGCCAAGAGGAAGATGGATGCGCGGTCGGGCGTCATGAGCTCGCCGTCGGGATCCCTGAGGGACCAGCTGCAATCCTTGAGCAGCGCAGGGTACGTTTCCACCCCGTCTTTGAGAAATGCAGAATCCATCATGTGGTGTATGGTTCGGTGCGGCTCACGTCTGCAGAGCGACGTCGTTCAATGACCGCGCCAACCCGGGCGAGGTCCTCGAGGTCCTCAACGACCACCTGCGCGCCGCCGCGCCGCCCGCCGCGCCCTTTGCCGAGCCGCGAATCAGGCTCACGGCCGCGTCGGACCAGAAGAAGATGGGGTACAAGCCGCTGGCCATGAAGCTGTCGGAGGCGAGCGAAATCCTCGACGACCGCATCGACGAGTTCGCGGCGCTCGTGCAGCAGCACCACGGCCTCGACGACACGGCGTTCGGCAGCGCCGCGAGCCAGGGCACGTCGCAGATTGTCGCCGTGGGCCGCATCGCGTCCGACGCGGCAGAGGGCAGGCTCAACACGGCGTCGCTCGTGCTCGAGACGTCGCGCCGCACGGGCATGGGCTTTCGGGTGCCGCTGCGGATGAACGCCGTGTCGGGCTGGGCCGTCTTCCCCGGCCAGGTCGTCGCGCTTCGGGGCAGCAACGCCCAGGGCACCGAGTTTGTTGTCTCCGAGATCCTAGACACGCCCCTGCTGCCTAACGCGGCGTCGTCCGCGGCGGTGCTCGAGGCCAACATCGAGAGGCTCCGGGGCGGGCCGGACGTCATGGACTCGGACGCTGATCCCGCGCCTCTCAACATGCTGTTCGCGGCGGGACCCTACACCGCAGACGACAATCTCGACTTCGGGCCCCTGCATGCGCTGTGCAGCCAGGCCGCCGACACGCACGCCGACGCCCTCGTCCTTGCCGGGCCTTTCATCGACGTCGACCATCCCCTGATTGCAGCCGGCGACTTTGACCTGCCCGAGGATGCTAATTACGACCCGGACACGTCGACCATGACGACCGTGTTCAAGTACTTGTTTGCTCCGGCTCTCAACCGCCTGTCCGCGTCCAACCCACATCTCGTCATCATCCTGGTGCCCTCGGTGAGAGATATCCTCGACAAGCACGTCTCGTGGCCGCAGGACTCGATTCCCCGCAAGGAACTGGGCGTGCCAAAGGCGGTGCGCATCGTCTCAAACCCAATGACGCTCTCCATGAATGAAATGGTCCTCGGTGTATCGAGCCAGGATATTCTGTACGAGCTGCGCAGCGAGGAGCTAGCCAAGGGCGCCGCGCCAGGGGATCTGATGGGCAGGCTCTGTCGATACCTGGTGGAACAAAGGCATTACTTTCCGCTCTTCCCGCCCACAGATCGCGCCAAGTTGCCCAAAACGGGCACGGCCGAGGGCGTCGCGACCGGTGCTGTGTTGGACTTGAGCTACCTAAAGCTAGGAGAGATGGTCAACGTGCGGCCCGACGTCATGCTCGTGCCCAGTGCGTTGCCCCCGTTCGTCAAGGTAAAACCGCCCAATCCCCTCATGTTCCACGGCTTCCCGTCGCAGATGAGCTAACAATCGCAAAAGGTCGTTGAGAGCGTCCTCGCCATCAATCCGGGCTACCTGTCGAAGCGAAAGGGCGCAGGCACGTATGCCCGCATGACGCTATATCCACCCAAGACCGAGGGTGAGGCACCCGACGCCATGGTCAGCCACAGGATATTCGACAGAGCGCGAGTAGAGATTGTCAGGATTTAGAGGCGCCATGGGGCAGGGTAAATGCTCGGGTTTTGCACGATTTTTGCCGTTAGGTTTTCATGCGGCTATATTTCTCTTTTCAAAGCACAGCGCCGCGCGGTACTGATATTGATGGGTTACGTAAAGGGGGTATAAGGTTCATTCGCAATCATGGTCTTCGTGAGCAGGTGCATCGCGGTTGGAAGAGAAACCGGAATCGAATATTTCACCTGCGGTCGTCCGCCTCCACCCTGCGTCTCTTGTCTTCGTACCGATCCCTATCGCGAGACGTGCTTCGCTTGCGCCGGTTTGTATGGTCTTCGTGTGCTCTCCTCGGTGATCGAGACCGCGACCGCCGTCGGGAGTCGCCACCGTGCCTGGCAACCCTATCTCTGCTTCTTGCACGAAACCCATCTCCTCTGTCACGTCTGTCTTCGTCCTGAGAACGTTCTTTGCTACGGTCGCGAGGGCCGTCTCTTCGGTCTCGTCTCTCACGGACGGGTACCGCGTTTGCACCCTTGGGTCCCGCTTTATCATCCGGCCTGAACCGATCGTCGTCGGGCCGGAACCGCTCGTCGCCATCGATCCTGCCCCTTTGCCCCCTTGGGCCGCTGTCAAATTGGCCCCACCGACCCGTATCCTCGGATCGCATGTCCTTGTACTTGGTGCCGCCCTTGCGACCAAGCTTGGTCATGTCGCGCTTCTGCAAGTACTCTGGCAGCGCCTCGCGATTCCTCACGTCGTCCTGGAAGCGGCTGCCCATGATATCGCGCTGCAGCAGGCCGGCCTTCTCGGCGTCTTCCTGGAAGAAGGCACCCTTGTGGTAGTACTTCTGCATGTACGACATCTTGCCCTTGCCCTCCTTCTCCTCGCGCTGCTTGGCGAGATGCGCCTCGTCCTCGGCCGCACGCTCCTCGGCCGTCAGGTTGCGGCGACGCTCAACTTCCGCCAGCTCCTTTTCGCGCTCCTCAATGACGGCGCGTGCGCGCTTGAGGCGCTTAAGTTCGCGAACGCGCCAGGCGGCCTCCTCGGCTTCGGGATCGAGGTCGTCGGTTGTGTCGACGTCGGATTCTTCGTTTTCTTCGTCATCCCAATGCTTCTTACCTGCAGCCCGTGCAGCCAGGTCTTTCTTGATCTGCTCTTCGACCAGCTCGTCGGCGGCCTTCTTCTTGGCTTCTTCCTCGGCTTGGCGGGCTTCCTCTTGCTCGTGGTCCGGGTCCTTTGTGCTTTGGCCTCGCTGATTCTTCGGCACAAACTTGGGCCGCATCATGAGTCGCCGAGGGGCTTCCTCCTCGCTGCTCTCTTCCTCTTCTGAGCCGCTTTCCTCGTCATCGTCGTCTTCGTCTCCGTCTTCGCTTTCTTCCTCTTCTTCGGTTACGAATCCTTGTTCGGCGGCAAGCTTCTCTGCTCTTTGAGCTTCCAGTCTTCTCCGTTGAGCTTCCTTTTCCAGCTCCTGTCGACGCGCATTCAGATCGACGCGGTTGAGGTTGCTGATGATCTTGCCTGCGCTGGCGGCTTTTGGCGGCGCTGGGACTTTGGTCGGCGGCGGCGGCGCGGATTCCTCGTCGCTGTCCGAGTCCGAGTCCGAATCCACCTGCTTCCCCGCGAAGTGTCGCGCGGGCCTGACAGGGTTTGCCGTCATCCGCTTTGGAGGCATTGTGTGATGACCGCTGGAGAGTTGATGGTGGAAGATGTCGAAGAGCAACTGAGTAACGGGCTTAGCTTCAGAGGCTGTGGATACCCGTCACATGACCGATCCCATGGTCGGTATCGCTACCTTGCACACATCCATTAGGCTACGGGCTGCTCCCGTGGATTCAAAAGGTCATCAAAGTCATGAACCAGAATCAGAATCAGGACATCTTTGGAAGACTAATGTACTGTAGTTCTGACCGATGTTTAGTGGGGATTTGGTGGTCGATTTTGAGATTTGGCCAACTTGGTGCGGCGTACCTATGTGAAGCTGCGTGGGGTCGCGCTTGCCAATTTACGTGCCGATTGCTGCCCCTCACCCTCAACGTCACCGGTCCTTCAGCTCAAGCCTCTCAGCACCGCTTCCAGGGACGCAAATATCAGAATTATTCTCAACCTGCCCGACGCGTTCTCGAGACATGACTCAGCGAACAGCGCTCGTCACCGGGGCTACCGGTCTTCTTGGCCGAGAGGTAGCTAACACGTTCCGACTCTCAGGATGGAACGTCAAGGGAACGGGATATTCGCGAGCAGATGGCGTCGACATTCTCAAAGTCAGCCTCGGGAGCGAGGATGAAACGGTCAAGGCAATAGACGAGACCAAGTCTGTACCCCGCGGTGTTGCCAAGCCGCAAATGCCGGCACCTGCCGATTGACTCTGACTGATTACTTGGACCAAGACCCCAGGTTATTGTTCACTGTAAGCGGCTTATTCGAGCAAACCATCGAGATATGCACTCAAAGCAAGAAGGCTGACGGATCATCTGCCACCAGGCGCCGCCGAGAAAGCCCCCGACAGGGTCGAAAAGGACCCGGAGGGCGCCCGTGCTCTCAATGTCGAAGCCAGCCGCGTTCTTGCACGACTGGCAGCAGGCCGAAGCATCCTCGTAATCTACATCTCAACCGACTACGTCTTTCCAGGCACTCCGGGCGAAGCGCCGTACGAAGCAGACGCCGCCACCAAGCCGCCCAACCTGTACGGGCAGACTAAGCTGGATGGGGAGCGGGCGGTGCTGGATGAGTTTAGCCGTGCGGGCAAAGAGGGCATGGGGATCGTGCTACGCGTGCCGGTGTTGTACGGACATGCCGAGACGCCGGGCGAGAGCGCCGTGAATATTCTAATGGACTCGCTCTGGAAGGCACAGACTGAGGGCGCAAAGATGCAGATGGACCATTGGGCTCGGCGCTATCCAACCAACACCATGGATGTCGGGCGCGTCTGTCGCGGTATGTCTCACCGAACCCCAATGGCTCTCCCGCTTCCCATGCGTATTGCATGCTCAAGTCGGGTTCGCATGAGTTGATCGCCACCGTCGTATTATGGGCTGACCTGGGCAAACACGCGCATCTTTGCGCCATGCGTCCGCAAACACACAGACGTGGCCGCCAAGTATCTCGATGCGGGCGAGCGACAGGCTTTGCCTCGGATCCTGCAATTCACAAGCCAAGACGAGGTGACAAAGTACGACATTTGCCTGCGCTTTGGCGAGATCATGGGTCTGTCGACAGCGGGCATCGAGCCCAATACACAGGGCAACGACCCAAATGCCTCTGTGCAGCGGCCGTATGACTGCCACCTGAGTACAAGGACTCTCGAGCAGCTAGGCATTGACGTGTCAACGTGCGACTTTGTCGCATGGTGGCGGCGCGAAGTGGGCGCCTTTCGAAGATAGGCAATCTTCATGTTCTGGCGTTGCCGTGTTGCTTTCTGAGTCCTGTGCGTGGCGCCAGCCATTCGCCCAGCCCCTTCGCAAGGCCTATCTGGAGTTCTGGACCCATTTAGACGGCCGACCAAGGACATGACCAGACGCGAAGTGAGCAGGGGAAAGGGTGGCTTTGACGCCCTTCTTGCCGCCGGGGCAGGCAGCATAGGGCCAGACCGACGAACGGGGAGCGAAATGGCGACGTTCAGATTGACAAGGCAGCACGCAATTGGGAGTGGTTCGTGGCGGCGGCAGCGGCGGCGACTCATCATCTTGGCAACGATCGTGCTTGATTCATATTCCCCACTGGGCGGGCTACGTATGTAGTTTGCCGTCGATATCTGCCACCAACAGAACAGGCCATGGAGAAAATGGGGACTCGGTCGTAGCTAACGGATGCAAGCCCGATGGGGCAGATCTCGAGACCGCGGCCCTACGTACGACGGATCGATTAGTGGGCAAGACGGCCGATGCAAAGTGGAGGCTGTGCTCTCGCCTCCTGCACTGAAAGCCAATGGCACGGCACGCATCTGGTGAAAGATGCCAGGCACAGGCACAGGCACCCGTCGGGCGTCAGCAGCCGAGGACGCAAACCAGGTGACTGATTGCGCCGTCAGAGGAGAAAGTACGCCGAGACCCGGAGAGCGAGAGAGAGAGACTCAATATTTTGAAGGTGCAACGGGCACTCGGGCTGCCGGGCAGTCTTGCGCTCTTTTGCCCCTTGGACAATGCCCCCTTGATATCAGACAAGGTTTGATTATCATCAGTCTACAGTCGTCGTCAGTTTTTCTCTTTTATTGTTTCCCACGGATACGGCGTGGTAATCTGAGATGTGTCTTGTCCCAGCCAAAGCAGAGAAACAACAAGTACGAGGAGCCGCCGCCGCCGCCGCTGCAAAGAAAAAGGAGGCGTCTCTTCTCTCTGAGGCGTCGACAGTCAAGTCATCTCCGGGCGCTACCTGGCATTACAGCCTGCCCCGTATCCGAGGCGAGAGGACGCGGTTCTCTGGATGGCTATGGCTAGCGGGCTAGCTGGCTGGCTGGATAGCACCCCTACAGTGGCTACACCCAGGGCAGGGGAACGAGAGCCCGAAAAATAAAGGACGAGGCTGCGGAATGGCGTCGGGCCAAGCCAACCGTTGACTCGACGCCCCCTGGCGGCAAAGGATCGACGCGGCGCCGCAGGTGCAGCTACTGAACCGACCTGGTGGCAGGCAGGTTCACGGTCACGAACGTCGCAACCAGCCGGATCGGACCATTGTGTTTATGGCAAAGTCATTGCTCTGCTATGCCGACATATATGGACAGAAGGTCAGAGATGCGATAGTCATGGCAACGGCTCCGGCGGGCGTCGGCGAGGCATTGATGTCTCCAGGATGCAGAGGCACGACGAGACAAGAGGCCTCGACTGGGAGAGGACCAAGGGGACATGAGGGCCTGGTGGTGACGAACAATAAACTAATTCGGAAAGCCGCCGCGCCACAGAAAGGTGTCTTTGGGCCGGGGGGAGATGCGGCATGGCAAGGGCATGCAAGCAGATTGCGTGTTGCGCCTCTCCGAGGATAAGCAAGGGCGACGAGTCGAGAGTTGTTTGCAACGGCCCGTCTCTTTAATCGCGACGATGCCCGCGACGGCAGTTTTGGCTCTTTGCTTTTCATCCATTAACTCGACTCACTTGACCCAAACCCATTCTTTGGCTGGTACGCTAAATGTACTAACTCGAGAGTCTCGACGGACCCTGAAAAAAAGAGACACCACACGCTACCACCGCTAGTGGCCCAGATCGCGGGCAAATGCTCGCCAAGTCTGTCGCCTCTCTTGTTTCGCCCGCCGCGCCATCGCCTTTCCCCTTCTGGACGACCGGCCGTTGCAGGATACCACTGTGAGCAACGCCGGGCCGGGTGGGAAACGCCGCGTCCTGGGCGTCTGGACCTGCGCGCGAGGACGCGACCCGTCTTACCGTACAGTACGTCGTGTTGCTGCTGTCATTGTCCGTATTCGTTTATGCCAGAGAGAAATTCCCCGACTCGCCGGACATCTTGGCGAACCCCTGGACGAGAGAAAAGGAATAACCAGACCAAGGAAAAAGCAGACAGGAAATCGATCAAGGCAGCAATCAAGAAGCAAAACATCACCTTGTCCCTGTGCCGGAGAAAAAGGTCAAGGCATCTGCAGGGACTCACTCCCACATCAGGATCCGTGGATCGGGTGTGCCTGAGCACCTTTCTTGCCCAGCCAGGCGCTTTGTCTGCACCGACGCGGGTCATTTGTTGTTTTGCGATCGCGCAGACGATTCCAGCCTTCTTGATTTCTTGCACACACGAGGAGATTGCGTCAGTGGGAAGAAGGAAGCGAGCAGCCGTAATCGCGATTTAATCAAACGGTGCCCGCGTCTCGTGGGAAGCCAAAAAGGACCCGGCAACGTCAGCAACAATCGAATTGAACCAATCAAATCTCCACTTCGTCATTACCTAATGGCTCCTCTGCTTGGGTCGGCGGTTACAGCGCCTGTGGGCCCCCCAGTGATTGCGCTGGAGCAGCCCGCCCCGCCGACGGCACAGCGGCCCATGACCCCCACCCAGCAGCTGCAGGCCCCGGAGGCTCCATCGTGCGCTGCCGGAGCTGCTGCTGCGACGTCGCGGTACCGGGCGCTGAGGGGGAAGAGCGTGTCGTCGCTGCGGCCGTTTGACATTTTCCGCGACGGCGGCCAGCACAGCAGCACCAGCACCAGCACCGGCTTACGGGCACCACCCGTCACTACCAGCAGCAGCAGCAGCACCGCCACCGCTAGCGGCAACGGCTTCAGCGGCAGCGAGCATGATGGGCGGACAGGGAGCAGCGGCAGCAGCAGCGACAGCAGCAGCCGGAATCGCAGCAGCAGCGGCAGCAGCCACCTGAGCACCAGCACCAGCAGCGGCGGCAGCCAGCTCCTCCAGCCAGACGCGGCTCGGCGGCGCTCCAAGACGGTCTCGGCCAATTCCACTCCCATCTCCCTTGCCCCGGCGCGCCATGCTACTGCCACTGCTGGTGCTGGTGCCACTCCTCACCATCCTCCTCCTCCTCCGCCGCCGCGAAAGCCATACATAGTGGGCCTGTCCATTGACGCGCCGCCGCCGCCGCCTCCGCCGCCCTTCTCCACATGTCCGACGGCTTCTGCCCTTAGCCCCAGGCCAGTCAATGCAGCCCTCAAGCCCAGCCTAACGGCCCTCGAGAGCCTCAAGGCGCCCATTGAGAGCGCTTCCTCCTCTTCCGCCTCCTCGGCCACACCTGCCGTGGACGTCCAGGGGTGGTCGTCGGCACCTGCCACGCTCCCGCCCGTCACCGCCGCCTCTCCCACACCACGGCCGCCGCCGCCCACCGTCCTGGTCAAGGGAGAGGCGAGACGCGTTGCTGCCAAGGGAGAGCAAGACGACGGGCACGAGCGAGGCAGCGACTCTACCAGAGACAGCCCAAACGCAAACACCAACGACACCCGTGACCCCAACCACGACGACCACGACGACAACGACAAGGACGACCTCGCCCGTCGTCGCAACGCCGATCGCGACAGCGGCAAGGTCATAACACCGCCGACGCCCGAGCAGCCGGCCCTCGACACAGAACCACGCAAGCACTCGCCTGCGTGGCCGCACTGCGCGCCCCTCGGCGACGACCGGCAGCCCGTGCCCCATCAGGACAAGGAGGCTGCTTCTCGACTGGCCGCGCGCCTCGAGGCCGAAACCGACCGCATCCTTGCCGAGCAAAAGAAGCTCGACCTCGCCCGGCTTCAATCGCAGCCCCTCGCTCCCGCGTCCAGGGCAGGCCGGCGTCCTCTCTTTGACAAGTTCGCCTTCCTCTCCCGGGCGCGGCGCTCGAATGCCAAGGCCGTCAGCCAGCCAGGCACGCCCAGCACCGTTGCGCCCTCCATCTTCTCGCCGACTCTGGCCAGCGTCAGCCAGTACAGCCGCAGCAGCAGCGTCGACGACTCTTCATCTTCGCCCCCCAAAATGAGCTTCATCGAGCCCGGGGGCAAGGGCATCGTGCCCCAGTTCGATGCACCCACGTCAGCCATCAACGGAGGCGAGAGGGTAAGCCGCCATTCCCTCGCTTGACTGTCCTTGCAGAAACTGACCATGGTGCCGTTTAGCGCGTCATCGTACGATGCCTCTCCTCCACAATCACCCTGCCCATAACGGCAGAAACGTCGCCCACCCAAATCGTACAGTCGGCTGCCAAAATGACCAACCACGTCGTGACCCCGACGACTTGCGTTGTCATTGAATGCTACTTCATGCTTGGTCTAGAACGACGCCTGAGACGCTATGAGCGCGTTCGCGATGTTCTCAACTCATGGGACAATGATGAGCAAAACTCGCTCATCATCCTACCCTGCGACTCCCCCAAGGAGGAGCGTGGCCTCGACATGGAGTCGGTTCCTCGCACCGAGGAGTCCCCTCCCGGCTTCTGTCTGCAGCTCTACCACTCGGCCCGCCCCGGCAAGTGGCATAAGCGCTGGGTCACCCTCATGGACGGCGGGCAGATGTTTGCCTCGAAGCGGCCCGAGGCTGGACCCGCCGACAAGGACAGCACCGTCCTATGTCATCTCTCAGACTTTGACATTTACATGCCCAAGGAGAGTGAAATGCGCCGCAACCTCAAGCCGCCCAAAAAGTTTTGCTACGCCATCAAGAGCCAGCAAAAGACATTTGTCTTCCCCAACGGCGAGAATTTTGTCCATTTTTTCTGCACCGACGACGCAAAGGTGGCCTCACGGTTCCATGATGTCGTCCACGGATGGCGGAGTTGGTACCTGGTCAACAGAATGGTCAACCTAGCCCGGAAAGACAAGCCTCCCCAGATCGCCTATAACCTGCTGCAAGTGTCCAAATCCCCAAAGAACAGCAGCAAGGGCGTCGAGAAGAGTCCCCAAGTTTCTATCGACGAGATGTCGTACAAAAGCGAAGAGCCCCTCATGGATGTCAAAGGCTTCAAGGTACCCGAAGGTCCCTTTATTGTCGAGACGCCCCCGGCCAAGCGGCTCCTCAAGGAATCATCCGGCCAAAAGGCATCGGCGCCGCCCTTGCCCGATGTAGACGGCAAGCAGCGAGAGTTTGCGGCCGGTGGTCTTCTCGGCGATGCGTACGACAAGCGGAAACAAGAGGAAGTCGCCAACACTCACACGCGCGTTGACGAGGACAAGCAGCAAGGTCCCTTCACCAACGGGCCCTCACTATTAAATGGCGGCGTGGCGGGGCCCAGGGCGCCCCGCGACAGCCGATGCGGGAGCTCACCTGCGGCGGGACAAGCACCCGCACCATCACCAGCCGCTCCTTAGCTTCGGAAAGGACTTTCCCGAGCCGCCGCGATTCCGCGACGGCCACGGCCACGGTCCCAGACACGCATCGGGCCAGCCGCTCATCAACTTTGCGACGGGCGGGCCGCAAAATTCCCACCACGGCCCCCTGCCCCATCGGACAATGTCCCGGAGGGGCGTGTCGGCGTCCAACTCGGCACCACCGATGCCGCCGCTGCCGCATGGGGTCCGCAACAGGAGTCGGTCGGCAGGCGGACCGGCTTCGGTGAGCAGCGGTAGCAGCCGGCGCTATTTCCCAGACGAAGCGCCGCCCGTTCCCGCCCTGCCGAACCGCTCAGGCCGGCGTGATAGGTTCGCCGAGCCGCCGCACGGCGGCCCCCCTGGACGCCACCCCGAACCGTTGGTCAACCACGCCCGATGAGGTGTACCGCCCCTTTCACTCCTCACGGCTCCTCGTCTTGAGCCTCGCCTTTCTTGTTACTTCTCCATCTAACGATAATCCATGACGGGAAACGCCTTTCTTACTCTACTTTTGGCGCGCGAATACACATTATCTGCGATTTCGCGGCCCCTGGCCCTGGCTGTCCAGAATGGACCTTGTCTTGCGGGAACACGGATTCGGGGGCGGCTGTTTGAAACCACTTGCGGAAAGGGATGGGGTGATGGGGTGGGGGGACAAAACATGGGGTGCTTGGAACATAGCTGAAATTCGGGCTCAGTCATGATGTTCGGTGCTTTGCTTATTTTTGCATTTTACTCGCGTGCGCCGGAAGGATGGTTTCCCCTTTGTTACCGACATCTCTTTTCCATGTTGCGAACCTCCCGTATTGGATATGACTTGAGCGAACGGGCGGGGTGTCAAAAGGTGCCTCGACGGGGTGAAGTCGCCGAGAAATGAATAGCTATGGATACATGTATCTCCAACCGCGCCGTCTTTTCTGTGTTTTGAACGTGACTTGCATCTATCAAGTACTCCGGCATCTATACTCCAGTCCTCCGGCCTCGAGAGGACATGACTGCCAATGATCCCATTGTCTATTACGCCATGATTGAATCACTTGGCATCCGCTAAATCACCACAGAGGCGGAAATATGGCCACGCACCTGGGCGTTGCCTACTTGGTGCGCTTGTAGATCTTGTCGAGGAATGCGGTGAAGACTTCGCGCTTGAGACCCTCGCTCTCGTCGACCTCGCTAATGAGGGCGCGGATCTCGCCGACGCGCTGCTCCTCGTAGGCCTGGTAGCGCTCCTTGAGCTTGAGGTCGTCAAAGAGCTTCTTGACGACGGCCTCCTTTGCGTCGTCCTTGCGGCCGTAGTTTTCGTCGAGGATCTTGCGCTGCTCGGGCGAGGCGATCTCGAGGGCCTGGTTGACGAGCCAGGAGCACTTGTTGTCCTTGATGTCGGTGCCAATCTTGCCGATGTGCTCGGGGTTGCCAAAGTTGTCGAGGTAGTCGTCCTGGAACTGAAAGTACTCGCCAATGACGACGAGGATCTGCCTGGCCTGCTCGAGGTTCTTTGGGGTGGCGAGGTTGAGCATGTGGAGGGCGAGGGCGACGGGGAGGTAGAAGGAGTAGTAGGCCGTCTTGTAGAGGACGACGAAGCGGCACTTGTCCATGGAGAAGTTTGCGAGGTCGACCTTGTCCTCGGGGGCGGTGATGAGGTCGCACAGCTGGCCGACCTCGGTCTGCATCGTCGTCTCATGGAAGAGCTCGAGCAGGTCGAGATAGGAGGCGTGGGAGCGGAAGTACTTGCGCAGCAGGACGTAGATGGACGACTCGAGCATGATGGCGTCGTTGATGGCAATCATGCCGACGCCCTCTTGGCGGTACCAACAGGGCTTGTCGCGGCGGGTGATGCTGGCGTCCATGATGTCGTCCGTAACGAGGAAGAAGGCCTGCAGCAGCTCGACGGTCCAGCCGAGCGTGGCGGCGTGGAAGTACTGCTCCTCGCTCAGGGGCGCGCCGAGCAGGATGGAGACGGAGTCGGGGATGGACATGCCGCGGTTGCATTTGCCGCCGACGGTGTTGATTTCGAGGTTCTACCCGCGAGTCAATTGCCGCGAATTCGATTGCCAGTCTTTCTGTGGCGTTGGGAACAAAGATGCGCACCTTTTTGAACCAGTCGAGCGCCGTCTGGGGCGTCTTGTAGGACGAGGCATGGTCGAGGAGGTCTTGGGCCAGCTTGGGAAAGACGGACTCAAACTCCTTCAACGTCGTTTTCTTGGCCATGGCGTGAGATTTTTGTGGTTGAGAGAATGTGGAAGAAGTAGCAGCGTCGACGCGCAGGTGAAAGGAAGGACGTAGGGGGGAGGCGCGAGGACACAAACGTTTGGGGTATCGGGATAATTACTGTAATGTAATACCGTACAAAAAGAAAGGGACGACGGAGGGGTGTTGGGCGCCGTTGGGATGGGCACCTGGAGGACAATGACAGGGCCGGCTTTTCATTCGCTTGACAGCGGCAGTGGGCCCCGCCATTTATCCGCATAATCGATAATGATGGTTGCCTGAACGAGTGTCAAGTTGCTCCGAAGGGGGGGGGGGAGGTTTCGAGTCGTACTGGAGCTTGGGGCAGGCTCCTGTCCTTTGCCAATCGCCAGTGGTCCATCAGCACAGGACTCATTCCACATTGGCCTTTGTGGTTTGTAACGTTATTGTGTGCTGGCTTCAAGTTGTCATTTTGAATTCGGAAGCCTGTTCATACTGTACCAGGGACAAAGGAGTGCCATGCTCATTGCCTTGCGTGACTCGTCCCTGTATCCTGCGCGTCACCAAAAAGGTGCCCGAGATGAACTTGGTCTAATGCGAATCATGCGATTCGGTGCCAACGTTGTTGGAGCGGTGCGCTAGGGTGGAGAGAACCCTGCAGGTGACATCGGATCGCGGGGACCGACGCCGCGAGACAACAATCCGGCTTGACTTTACTTGGCCTAGGAGCTTGTCTGCAGAGTGAGAGCCAAGGAGGCCAGCCTTGATGTCCTTCAGCCCTGCGATTCAAGTACAGCAATCGTACCTAGGTACCTAGGTACTGCACAGCCGAGTTACACCTCGACAAGAGAAATAGTACCGCGTGCAAGCCTGCGAAACTGGAAATAAAACATGCCATTACGTTCTCGAAACTCTAGACTCGGTATTCTTTCCGTGCAATACTTCGTATCGCGAGCAACTCGCATCGCAACCGAGACGAACCCATGCATCAAGTCTTCCTCCGGTGCCCATGCGGGACCCACGTTTCTTGTACCTTGTACATTCAAGACATCATCGCGTCGCGCCTTCACTTGCGCAGCTTGGAGATGCCAACTCTGACGACCAATTCTCCACATTGACGACGACGCATCCATCAGGCCCTGAAACCAAATACCGGCAACCTCGCCTCGCGGCTGCGCACTCGTCTGGCAGCTCGCGCCCCTCGGTGCGCATATTGGCGCAATGACGCTGAGCGCTCAAGAGGTTGCTCAGCTCCGCGCAGCTCTGCAGGACGCCGTCGTCAAATGCTCCGAAAGATGCCTCTATCAATCCTCCAAATGGTAAACCCCCGTCTCTGGTCCACCGTATCGACTCGGATTCAGTCGCTGATGCCTTCTCTCAGGGCAGCTGAGCTCCTCAATGCGCTCCCCGAGACCGACGATGCCGCATACGAGCAAGGCCCCGACACCAAACATACCTCGCCCATCTTGACGCCCAACCTCGACCCAGACGAGGCAGCCCTCGAGGCCAAAGAGCTGAGCAGGTACCTGCTTGCCAAGTCGCTCTTTGACTGCAAGGAATATGACCGATGCGCCGCCGTCTTCCTACCCGAATCCCTCCTCTCCTCCGTCCTCACCTCCCATTCAGACGGTGCTCCATCATCGTCGCAAAAGGCCAAGGGAAAGGGCAAGGCGGCTTCGACATCCCGCTTGGCAGAAGCGCCCTCTCTGCCCGAGCTGAGCCAAAAGAGCCTGTTCCTCGCCCTGTACGCCAAATTCATGTCTGGTGAGAAGCGCAAGAATGAAGAGTCAGACATGGTCATGGGCCCCCAAGACTTAGGCTCCGTCATCAATAAGCAGCTCCTAATCATTGGGCGATACCTGTCGGCCTGGTTCGAGAGTAGGACTACCGAAGACGACGACGTCCCTGGGAGCCAGGGTTGGCTCGAGTACTTATACGGCATGGTGCTCGCCAAGGAGAAGAACGACGGGAAAGCCATGGAGTTCCTCATCCGCAGTGTTCACAAGTACCCGATGAATTGGGGCTGCTGGCTGGAAATGTCGTCTCTAGTATCTCGAGTCGAAGAGGTATGGCCCCATAGATTGGCTTTCAAGCCGCATGCTGACTTGAAATGTAGTTGAATCGCATCTCCCGACATTGCCCCCAGAACATCGTCTCCTTCATGTTCCACCTACACACCTCGCTCGAGCTATACCAGCAGTCTCCCAGCTTGGCCAACAATCTCGAGCAGCTCCTCTCCATCTTCCCCACATCGCCATTCCTCCTTACATGTAATGCGCTGCTCGCATATCATGCCAAGGATCTCATGGCCGCTGAGCAGCACTTTAGTCGACTCTTGGCGCTGCACCCTCACCGGCTCGACTCCCTCGATCACTACTCCAATATTCTCTACGTCCTTAATCTGCGCCCCAAGCTGGCATTCGTCGCGCACCTCTGCTCTAGCGTCGACAAGTTTCGTCCGGAGTCTTGCGTAGTCATTGGCAATTATTACTCGCTAATATCGATGCACGAAAAGGCCGTGCAATACTTTCGGCGCGCCTTGACTCTCGACAGATCCTGCCTATCAGCCTGGACCTTGATGGGACACGAGTATATTGAGCTCAAAAACACACACGCGGCAATCGAGTCGTATCGGCGCGCAGTCGATGTCAACCGGCGTGACTACCGTGCCTGGTACGGCCTTGGCCAGACGTACGAAATGCTAGAGATGCACACCTACTCTCTGTGGTACTACAAGAAGGCGGCGGGCTTGCGCCCATGGGACGGCAAGATGTGGCTCGCTGTCGGTTCCTGCTTGCAAAAAATGGGCCGTGAACTGGACGGCATCAAGGCTCTCAAGAGAGCACTCTTAGCCGATGCTTACTACGAGGTAGGGAGCAGCTTCGGCAGCGGAGGTGATCCTCTGGGCTCCCGGGGGGCTACCGGTCACATGGATCCCGAGGTTTTGCTCCAAATTGCCGCCATGTATGATGAGTTGGGCGAAGAGGAGGAGGCAAAGGCGTACATGGAACTGTGTCTGGCGCAAGAAGACGGTGGGGCGGCTGCTGATGCCAGCTTGGGCGAGTCGGTCATGATACACAATGATTCACCAGCCGCATCGGACGACGGCAACGATGCACAAGAACGCGGCAGGGCGACAGAGGGCACTGGAGTCACGGCCGCAACCAGCAAGGCGCGCATGTGGCTCGCTCGATTCGCCATGCGCACAGCCGACTACTCCACGGCCAACCGTCTGGCCACGGAGCTGTGCCAGGACGGGGTCGAAGTTGAAGAAGCCAAGGCCCTCGTGCGGGAAATTCGGTCCATTCTGGACTCCGCGGGTGGCGCCTTCGGTCCAGCGAGCTAGTGGCGCCGGCCGAGACTGAGGCGCTGGTGACGAATATATCATGATATCACGACGTTCATGAAGAGATACATACATTACTCGGAGCCTGTGTACGCGCGCGATGTGCCGGAATACGACGTAGGCTTCGACGAGAAGCCGCTGATGTCGGCCACGGGCTCAGAGAGCCTGTACGCCACCCTGATACTTGTCTTGATGTGACGGCGACGCCATTGCCTTGATGTCCTTCGATGCTCGTGAAGGAAGAGTCGTCAAATGGCACATGATCAGGTTGAGGCCTCTGGAAGCCTGTCATGAACCCAAGATGACTTGATGGCTTAACATGGATTCATAAAAGGCCTAGAATATGCGCTGCATGTAAGATCGGATGACACACAAAACCATAACATATCAAGTATAAAATTAACTAGTGGCTAAGCCTTGTCCGTCAAACGCGTTCGAAAGATTTGCACATGTTCTTCGATATCCTACCAATCATGAAACCACACCATAACGGCGGTCTTTTGTATTTCTGACACTCAAGACAATCAGATGCGCCATGGTCGGTCAAGTTGGGAAGTGAAGGAGGCCGGAAATGAGTGAACGTTGAGGCCTGGCGACCTGATATGGGAAAAGATGGTGCAGTTAAAGTGATGGAGGCCTTCTGCCAGTCAAAAGCTTGCCCGGTTTACGCAGCTCGGGATCACGGCTACCATCGGGATTAATGCTTATATATCTGCCTCCAAGGACCATGATGAAAAAAGTTGCATAACTCGATCATCCCTGAAACCTCCGAATAGATTCCGAGATCTGATCCAGTAGATAGAAGTAATTTTCGGTCAAGTATCTTAGCATCTCGTTTGGGGTGCAGCGGGCGTAGTGAGAGCCAAGTGATCATGTTTGGTTGCTAAGGTCAGGAAATGGTCACATCTGACGATACGAGGATGTAACGGAGAAACGCAAGGGTCTCTGATGCAATAGACAATGTTGAGGGGGTTGAATTTCGCAGAATGGTCCTGAAGATCCAGTCAAGGTTCGCTAACAATCGTCGAGCGACGAGTCGGGTCATCTTGGGGTGGAGATTCATGAATGCCTTGGAGAGTCGAGACCGTAAGAGAGCTCGATGGCGAACTTCTCTGTGTTTCTACGTGCGTGAACGTGTCATGCATGACTCTCACGCACGGACAGAGTATATGCTGCGTATATCCTACCACCTTTTCACTTATTTACCCGGCGACGGCGAACCTTGTATGTGAAACAGCCGGAAGACGCGTTGCGAGGGAAACGTCGACACGAAATCGACATCTCCGTCTTGACGATACAGTCGTCTGTTTGACTGACCACCACCCACGATTCGAGAGGTCTGTTCAGAGCTCGTTCAAGGCGTGCGCCTGCACCAAGATGCCAGTCATGACGGCCTCGTCCAGTAACATTGACTCACGATGGATATACAGCGGAAGCCAAAAGCCGGAGAATCCGAGACTCGCTGCATTGTCGGCAAGGCTCTAGACTCAAGGAAGATTCTGTCTGAAAGGTGGTGTCCTGTCGAACAAGAGCCGTCGATGTCATCATCTGCGCGGCTCCCCGTCGCTCGGCTTCCAAGGCCCAATGAGCTTGCCGTTCTCTGCATCTCGATAAAGGGCTTAAAGTGAATGAAGCTTATTTGCCGGACCAAATGAGGAAAATGGCCGAGATCTGATGTTCGCCTGGTCGTTTGCGCTCTTCTGTGAGCTTGGAAGGGAGATTGCCCGCGACCTTGATTGGATGGCACAGGAGCGGTGGACGGATTATTTTCAATGTGTGGCCAGACAACTGGCAATGCTGAGATGCTGGAGGATCATCTTGATACTACCTAGGTAATGAACGGCAGACTTTGGAGACTGAACGAGCGCGGTTGGGATACAGTTCGCCAAACAGTGTGGCGTGCAACGGAGAGCCCACTGCACAGTGCGCATCGTGACGATACCTACCTAGGTAGGCTACGTCGCTTACTCCATTTTGTGCAGTCACATCCTCGACTTCCCCTCGCGACCTCGTCATTTTCCCTCGATGAACAACCGACGAGCTTTCCCACAACTCTCATGGAAGTGACAATGTGCCAATCCGACGCTTTCGCATCGATGGAGCACTTTCATACGGTACATGCACCAGAGGTATCCTCCCAAGACACGACATGTTGGGAAAGCAGACTCAACCATGGCGCTCCAAGTGGATGAGGCACACATTCTGGCGACCATTGTCATCGTCATCGCCATCGCCATCGCCATCGTACGAGACAAAGTCCATCGCTTCACACGTCATTGAAGCCATATATCTGGAGGCCTGGTCCTCTCTTGTCAACGAACCCGAATTTTTTGCCAAGGGTCTGTCTTTCCGACGCTGAATAGCCAGCCAATTCCCCTCTCTACGCGCTGCCCTTGCAATTGTTGCTTGAGCTGACTTTGTGTTTCCTTCAGGATGTCTGAACAACTGACTCGGAACCAAGCTCATCCCACCTTGATAGTTTTCCTCTACGTTGCAATATCCGATCTCTTGGCACATACGCCTGCATCCGGGGCCCAGGGATCACTAGAACGATGACGCCTCGCTTTGCTCACACATGACCTTGACACACTGCTACGACTTTCGTATAGAATCTCTCGACAGTCGACAAAGGTTTCTTATTTTATGAAATCCGTAGCCGCGTGGCACGTATCGTGATAGCATCACTACGAAATAGGGGTCGCCTGTTCGCAAATGGGTTGGCCCGAACACGAATTTCGTTGCCAGTCAGCTGCACTTGCTCGCCGAGAGTGTGAGCGGTATTGAGAGACGGTCGGGAAACCTGCCAGACGCATCAAGCGGAACAGCGGAACCTGAAAACTGGAGCTGATGCATGTGCGACGTCAGAGCGTGCGCAATGTAGCATTTGCTCAAAGGTTCGACATTCGTCATGCCTACCGGGCCGTTTCGCTCAGTCTTGCAACGCCTTCCGCAACGCTCCGAGGGTTCTTCAACTCCAGCTATCCAGATCAAGGGAGTCATGAGCCGCGCCGGGCAATAAACATGTGAATTCGTGTCCCGACGAGCTCGAACTGCTTTGCCGTCTCGGTACGATCGAGACAGCCGTCGTCATGTGAAGATGCTCCACGTTGCACTTCGCGATCCAGACATTTCATACGACAAGTACGCATAAGCGGTGGCAAATCACAAAGAAATGCCAGACCTCAAATCAAACCTGCAAGGGAGCTTGTCAGAAGCCCATCAACAGCTGCCTTGACCTCCTGCCTTTCCTTGTTTTCTTGACTAGATGGGAATACTTGGTACGCTGCGCGAATTGCAACACAGGCCAAATCTTGACAAGCGACAATTAGCGGGCAGGCTTTGGAGCTAGGAGGCCGCTTGTTGGTGCAAGCTTGATCATCTGCCGGCTCCTCGAGTGATTTAAGCGAACGTTTACAACCTTCGCACGGATGCAATCTCGAAGACGAGGGATACTTGAACCGTTTCCTGTTGATCGTCCTGATGCACCTCAGAGACGCAACACGTGAACCGCACCTTTCACTAACTGCAGACCATCCTATCCTGCTCATCGGATGCATACTCGGCAAGCGCTATTGGCGCGAGGGTGAATGCTCAGCCAAGGCAGTGCTCATCCATAGCTCCGTCGCTGGAGCACCTCACTTGCTTTTGCACTTTACGGACATTTCAGAGGCATCAACCCGCCCTACTTCGGCGAATGATCGGGCAGTCTACAGGCCCACTGCGTGACGCTGGGCACTGACCGTCGGACTATCGTGATGTGCAGCAAGCGGGCAGCGGCTAGACAGTTCTCCCGGCTGCTTGGGATGCTTGTTTCTGGACGCTGTCAATCTCTTCCGAATCCAAGCTGGGATTATTCTGGTCCCACCTCTCGATCCCGTTGCATCCATGGCATCCATGACGCCTCCAGCCCCCAAGGATAGCTGCCGCGGTTGCGCGATGAATGGCGAGGGGTAGCATCGTCGCGGAAGGGTTGCGCCTCGCTCGCGACATCCCGGCCGCTGTCAAGGTCCGGAGGCCCACCCACCCGTCCGGACCCACTTGCCGACCCGCTCACCATTCCACAGTTCGCTCCCCGAAGCGCCCGCGGCGGAAAAGACTGGCCCTGTGGAAGCAGAGGCCACGCCCGGCATCCGATTGGCGAGGCGTGACAACCAACTCGACCCTGGCAGAGCGCTAGGCAAGTACTGCCAGGCACACGTTCCAGGGCCGAAGCTTCCATCATCGTTCGCAGCCGCCTCTCTCAACTACTTGCCCAACAAAACAGCACCCTTGGCCGGAGCACTTGACCGAGCACTGCAGTACGAAGTACAGCACATGGATCCGAACACGTCGACGCACATGGTTGTCTGAGACGCGGTCACTCGTGCTCCGGACAAGACGAGGCCGGACCACCGCTCACCGGGCCGCTTCTGTGGCTTGATTGTTGGCTGCCCTTCAGAGGCAAAGGATGTCGCCCAGGACATCCTTTTGGCCGGAGCGCTCCCTGACCGCACGGTCCGAGGCGCCAACAGCCAGTCTATCGGTGTGCTTGTTGCGGCAGGTGAAAATCCTGCCCTGGGACTCAATCGCACCGACAATGGTCCGAGGCAAGGCAGCGCTGCCGGTCCAACACGCCAACATGCACATGCGTGACAGGCCGCTTGCTGGAAGAACTCACATGCAAGGTACAGCCAGTCTCTGACCCTCCTTGGGGGACGGAGGGCTGACGAGGCCCGAGGGGTCTTGTCCCATATTTAACCCCACACATCCATCACCGGGGAGCTTACTGGTGCTGGTATAGGCGGTGCCCTCCGCGCGGCGCAGCCGGCACCGGCGCAGGCCACCGATAGGGTCTTGTCCTTGCTCACCGGCAACGCGATTGACATCACTCCATGAACCTGTCGGGCCTGACCGTATTGAGAAAATGCGAGCGAAGCACTACCGGTAAGTGGACATGGACTCGCGGCCTTGGGATGCACCGAATCGGCCCAGCATGCGTCGATCCCCCGGCGGTCCGCAAACATCAAGGATAACGGCACTGCGGACCGGCGCAAACAGTTTCCAAAAGCAAGGTTTGAGTCCATCGACGAACCGAAGAGCTGTCTTGGACAGTTTTGGACGGTACTTTGTCGCGGTGACTGCTTCGCCCTCCCTCTGGACAGACAGGGCGGCACTTTTGGACGTTCTGGTCTGTGCATCAGGTACCCGCCGCCGTCTTGCCGCCGCACGGTGCCGGAGAGCAAGGCCAGGACGAAAGGTGCCGTGTCGACGGGCGCTTCCAAGAGCGCAAACACGGGCCAGGAGACAAGATGCATGGCAGATGTCCTGTCACCACACCTTCTCTGCCAGTCTTGGCTCCATGGTGGGACTTGGGACGAAAATTTGCCGAGTCAAGATGCAATTCTTGGACATGGTGTTGGGTTGGGCAAAGACGCAGGAGAGGAACGAGTAAAAGGCACGGGCAAACCGCGATGCTGGCGCCACGCAAGATGTTTTGCATCAAGGCCCCAGGAGGCAGCAACAGCGGCTCCACGGTGGATGGTGATTCCAGTAATGCCCATTTCCCAGGATCTTTTCACCCGCGCGGACCGTGCAAGCCCCTGGACGAGATACAGTACTGGCACAACACCAGACTCAATCGCAAGGACAGACTCCGAACAAGCCGCCCACATTTGCGTCCCGCACTGCTTCTGCGCTTTTTTTGCGCCCACACCGACGTGAGGGTTGAAAGAGGGGATTCGAGCACCGACAAGCCAATGCCCAACACCGGGGTGGCGTTGGACTAAAGCTGCACGCCACGTTGGACTGTCGGCCTCTTCTCTGGGCCCAGTGGACCGGTCACGAAGTATATGCACCACGCTGAAGGCATACGGTACAATGGCCCTCGCACCTGGGTAGAGCTGCCACACGTGGAGCTCGAGGTTCCGAGGCGAGCACCGTCGAGTGTAGGACACGAGGGTTTCTTCCGTTATAAGAGCCTCGTCATTCCCCGTCCTCAAAGATTGGACCATTGCAGCCTGTCCATTCCCTCTACAACCACCATCATTGTCTTCGGACCTTCATTCATTTCACAAATCATCGTCTGGGCTCACTCCCTCTTTGAAAGCCGCAACACTTGCTCGCAGGTCTTGCAAACACTGCAATTTCACAGTCAAAGTCCCCCAGGCTCTCGTCTCGAGCACTTCTCGAGAACTACGTCTGGCCACTTCACTTACACAGTAGCTTGAAGTTATTCTCATCGCAATCTACACCTTGACCATCTTGTACATCTTCAAGATGCAGTTCACCAGCTCTATCATGGCCCTGTCCGCCTTTGTGGCAGCTTCACAGGCCGCCAGTGTCACCTTTTGGACCCTCGACAACGCTCAGCGCACTATCTACTTTGTGCCCAACCCCGGCTCGCCGGATATGTCCCCTCAAGTAGTCGGCAACCATGAGAACACGACCGTCAACTTTGCCGACAACTGGGTTGGTAACTTCTACGCCGTTCCGGATGGCCAAGACAACAAGCCCGGCATGCTGGGTGAGGTCCAGTTCTCCGGCTGGCTGGGCAAGACGTACTTTGACGTGTCGGCCATTGTCGACGGCAATGACCACAACAATGTCAAGCAGATGTGGCCCAAGAACGGCCAGAAACCCATGTCTGGTTGCGAGGTGTTTCCCTGCAACAACTGCTACTGGCTGTCCGACGACCATCAGACCAAGGTGACGGATGAGACGGACCTCATGACAACCCTGGGTAGCGGTACAACCGGCCTCGCCTTTGCGTAAGCCTCGTCTGCCAGCGGCAGCCGTCGACTCCATCATCAACCCTCCACCTCACCACCTCTGGCGCGCTGAGCGCATGATGCCACGCCCTCCAAAAAGAAGACAAGAACAAAAAAACAGTCACGACGACACGACAGGAGCAGGATAGATACCCAAACCCCTCAAACGTCTTGAATTCAAAAGACTGGAAGGGACTATATGCGGAACATACGGACTGGGCTTTTTAGACATGACGGAAACCAACACTGGCACAGTCGACGGCTGCTGCGGCACCTGCTGAGCAGGATGAGAATCACACTTCTACACCCATGATCAACCAAGGGATAGGGCGACTCCCCTTTCAACCACGGGCGCCAGCGAGCTGTACTTTTGCTGCTGCGTCGGGGGTGGAACCGGCGAACTGGCAATCGCCCAATCCCATCCTCTCATTGTGTGTGTATTCACTTCTCGCACTCGCTCGACCATCCATATTTTAAGGGGGGAGGGGATGGACTTCAGCATGTGATGCTGTGCTCCCCGAGTTTTCCCTGTACATAGGACTCACAACTAAATTGAAAATAAAATACAAAACAAAACAAAAGAACCTGCCAGCGCATCCTTTGTGCCTGTGCCTGTGCCTGTGTTCGCGCCTACGTCTTGGTGGTGTGAGGCACATCTGAGTGGTGTAAGGGGACCGAGGTACGTATATGAAAGCGACGGGTTGCGATTTGTGCCTTGGTGCCTTGCATCGGAGTGGGGCGGACCACTGTACCTAGGTACCCAGGGATCAAACAAGGTTGCCGCGCGCATTAGCGGCAGAAACAGGAGGTGAGCGCTGACGCGTCCAAACTCCCTGATGGGTGGAGACGGAAGGAGACGGTCGTCTCGAATTAACATTTACGCGGTAACAAATCGAACTTGTCCTTTGTCAGTGTTTCGTCGCGTCTCAGGAGGGCGGCTCAAGTGTCGTTTCTGGAATTTCTACAGAGTACCGTCCGATCCACTTGATGTTTCTCCCGATACTTTGACCCGCGCCCTTTTTGGTCTTCAATGTTTCTCTTTGCAGAGTCGCATGGGGGCACACCGCAATGATCCGCTCACTACAACTTGCTGTACGAAGCTGTAGGCTCAGGCATGTCTCTGCTCCCCAGCACGGGTCAAAAGCCAAGAGAACTCACTTGCAGCCTCGTCGAGTGCAGACTTTGCGTGCATGGCAGTGGGACGTGAGCGCATTTTGCCCGTCGATTAGCGACTTGATTGCGCGCATGTGGACGGCAAGTCGACATGCTGTGATGGTCATTGCACATTGTTACCCACCAGGGCCACCGAGCAACGGAGCATCGCTGCAGATCAGTGGATCACAAGCGAGGGCTCTATCTTGACGACAAGGCTCGGCGGTGCGACCAAAACGTCTTTTATCCAATCCTTCGTGCTTGACATGACCTTTTGGCTTCCAGTGACCTACTCGAATCGACACAAGAAAACTCTTGACGAGTTGAAGCGACACCGGCAGCAAGTGTACGTGTCTGTAGACCGACTTGTGGAGCCCAAGGCCGGAGAGGTCCCTGCGAGTGAAGCAAGACAGCAGGGGCCTTTGGACAGGAGGTCATCGGATTGAATTGAATGGGTCTCAAACCTTGTAGCAAGACGTGTATGCTTTGCTAGTCAAAGGCTTTTCTGACAGGTTGACAGGCAAACGAGCCCCAATAGACGACCCTTGATTCGGCGTGAATGAGCGGGCGGACAGCCTTGGAGATCAGAGGCGTGCAAAGTCGCAGCTGTAGAAGCAGCGATGCGGCACAGCCAAATCCATGTTGCGCGCATTGAATCCTGGAAGCACCGAACAGCGCATCGCCGTCGTAGCGTCCTGTCGTGCTCGCTCAATCCTCTGGTGAAGTGAACAACGGCTGTCCGATGGGCACCATGTGTCCTTGGCCTCTCACTTCGACGGCGCGAGCAAATGTCTGGGCATCGGTATGGCGTGCAGTTCTCGGCATTGACGGGCGAATGATGGAACAGAGATTGCCGGAGGAATAGGAGTAGATGGCAATCAGAGGGGCAACATGGAGGAGAAAACGGGGAAATTGTGCGTGAACGCGGTCTTTAGGCAAGCCCATCTTTTCCATCGTGCCTACCCAATTCTCCAGCCCGTGACACTGCGCCGTTCTGCGCAAACGGGAAGGCACATTGGGCTTGCGTCGCAAAGGAAGGACCAACAGGGGGTCAACCGAGGCACACCTGAATGTACTGATTCTTGGCGTTACTTTTCCAGGTACTTGGCCGGCTCGCCTCATTCCCCCCTCTGCATCGACACTCATCCACGACGGTTCCGTTTGCCGCCAGACTGTTTCCCATGGAGGTGTGCGGGTTTCATTTCGGTGACATGAGAGACAGCGTCAACGTCGGGACGGGAACCGGGGACGCATTCGCGGCCACCGTCGACGGCAGCGGCTGTGGCAGACCCGACGAGTTGGCGGAACCTGCGGCCGCCGTCACGCCATGTCATGCCACACCAAACGCAACGATCCTCTCCGCCCATCCAGCTCGTGCTGATAACAGGCCGAATTGGCCAATAGAGGCCACGCGGTGCCTGCATCGGCAAAAGGCCCCGCCTCCCAGGGTTCGGCGGCTGCCTCGTGCTGTGCTGTATGTCAGGTCCAGCCGCCGCGGGCGGACAAAGACAGTGGACTTGGCACGAGCTGAGAGCTGCCTCGTCGGTCGAATATATGACGTGAGTGATTTGGGCCGTTGCTGCAGACGAGGAGCCGAACACACAGCTCTTGGCTGCATGTGGACCCCAGGCACCGCTTCTACTCATTCGCTCGCCGGCTGCACGACATGACTTGCTTCGCAATGAGTGCTCCTGTGTCTGCGGCCTCACCGTCCTTGGCTGACATGGCAAGCAGAGGGGCATGAGGGGGTCCCTTGGATTGAGAGGGGAGAGGGGGAGGGGCTCCCAGAGGGGTCGGCGGGAATCCAGACGCATCCAATGAGCCAACCGGCCAACACCTGTGTGGCACCGCAGCCGATATCTGTCCAGCCTGGCTGACTTGCCGCTGAATGCCTGTCGAGGAGACGAGGGACGGCAGGAAAAGACGAAAAATATTCCTTGCTGTCTGGACTGCCACTTCAGGCGTCTTGCACTGAGATGACTGCAGCACTGCGCGCTTCAGCCCGGCAGGACGACACAGGCAGGTGAGGAGCACGACAGCATGACACAAGTCGCCGATCAAAGGTTGAAACGCCGACAGGCCATGAGCATGAATGGCCTTCGGTGTAGAGTCAATCCTCGGCTCACTCTATGCCGGCTGGCCAACCTAGGGACGACGACGCCTATCGTACCCGTTCCTTCTGCGCAAAGCATCATGCTGCCCAATCCAGTCCCTCTCGAAGGGAAATGCTCAATGACGGAATACGCTGGGGTTCCAAACCTTTGCAGAAATCACGGCCTCGATCCTCTTCGTCTCCCATACTATTAATTTACGAGCTCTGCTACGACAACATCGGCTCGACGTCCCCTCTCTTGCAAAACTGGCGTTGCGTCCTGTGGCCGTAACCCGCGGAACCTTGCCATTGCCATGTTGGTGCCCCAAATCAACAAGCAAGTGAGCCTTTTGGAAAATCTAAATACATTTGCCCAGACAACAGTGTCCAGTGTCTCATCTCGCTTCAATGTGGGTAACGTGACAGCGAAATTCCCTGTCGTCATGGTCTGCCGTATCGCCAATAAACAGGGACAGCGGAGGGAAAGCCTTGGCATGATTTCTTCGCCTCGTGTCGTCATCCGCTCTGCAGGCCCAAAGTGAGCCGGCGCAACACCAAGGATCATGCTGAGGGCGCCGTGATGTGGCTCAAGAGGCCGACACCGATGCCTGCGCGGGTAGAGACCCGCCATGGATATTTAGATTCAGACGGCGCATGGCCTTGTTCCGGAAAAGGCAGTCCTTCACTCGTTGAAAGTCACTTTGCTACTTCGTACATGATGCGTTTACGTGAAGCGTCGGTGTCGGCTCCACGTTGGGAATTTTGGGGTTAGGCCCTAGGTACGCATCTGTATCTTTTGAGAGGTGAGCGAATGGCAGGACCCGGCCTTGTGCGGACGCGAGCCTGGCGATGTCGATCAACCCTATGTATCAGCCTCAAGATGATATTGTTTTGCGACAGCTAGACGCCGATGTCTGGTGAGGGCCAGAATCGTGACCAAGGATGAATGTCGGCCCACGCTGGCGTCGCTGCTGAAGGGCAGCCATCTCACAGGGTGTTCATGACCCTTCAGCTTCCTTTTCAGCTTCCTTTGCGGCTTCGCCCTCCTCTGCAGGCTCGCCCTCGACCGTAGCTTTGTCCTCCGTTGTCTCGTCCTTGTTGTCAGGAGCCCCCTTGCTCTCTTCAACCTTTTCGTCTTCTTCTGTCTGCTCACTGACCTCGGCCGGCGCTTCACCCTCGACCCTCTTTGCCTTGACGAGGTCGGCGAGGTAGTCGCCCGTGTCCGCAAATCCAGACACTTTTCCAAGCTTAGTGGTCAGAAACTCAACATCACGAAGCATGCTGTGTCATAGATCAGCCCCGTGTAGTTGGTTGGTATGAGGGACGGCTGCTGTGTCATGACTTACCTCTGCTGTCCAGCTTTCGACTTGGGATCGGCTCCGTTCAATGCCGCCCCGAGCTGATCCTTGTAGCTGGAAAAGACAGGCTGCATGATCATGTGTATGGAAGTCTCTGGCAGGTGCTTGGTCAATACACGATGTAAAGTTGTCGTTTCCTTCGTCAATGTTTCCATGTACGTATGTGGACCTTCAGCGACGGTCGAGGCCCAATCGATGGTCCTCATGCTCTTGGCATGTACTGCAGCTCGTCCGCTCATAATATCGACGAGCTTCTGATGGATGCTGTCCTGATGTTCTTGCAATAGTCGTCGTACTTTATCAAATTCGCCCATCAGGCTGGACGACCCAGCCCCAGAACCGGCGTGCCGCCGCACAAACTCGCGGACGTGAGGCACAACAGTTGCCATGAAGGACAGAGCCTGCGAAGCGAGCGCCAAGTGCTTGGTCGTAATGTTCTTTAAGCCAGCCGATCGAGTGGCGCCCGCGCCGAGAATCAGCTGCGTGCAGCGGGAATTGAACAGCTGCAGGTATGCGACGAGCGAGGATGCCACATCCGTCGTCATTGACGGAATGCCAGCAATGAGGCGCATGAAGTTTCCTACTCCTTCGAGGCACGAAAGCGCAGACTGAGGAAGAATGAACTTCTCACTGTCTATCATGGCCGCTCGAGTCTTCTCCTTGGCCGTGCCATTGGATTCCAGGACGGCGGCTTCTTGCTTTGTGTCGTCATTTTCCTCGTAGGGCTTCCAAATTTCGGTTCCCTCAGTCCATGCTCCGTCGTCGTGAGTACTCGACTCCAGTATTAGGCCGAGGAGTTTGGTGTACTTTTCTGTGAAGTCCTTGGCACCCCATTGATCTGACTCCATGCCTTGAGCCAGTTTTTGCATCTCAGCATCACGATTCCGCTGCACAAACTCTTTGATCTGACCGTTGACGACAGTTTTCAAAGAGGTCCCACTCCTGCCAGATATTGCCTCGCATTCGTTGGCGAAATAAAGATTCAGGGCGAAGTATCGAAGAAAATGGGATAGGGGGAGATGCGTGGCTTGTTCAGACCGAACCTTGAGTATTTTAACGATTTTATCGTTTGCGACGTCCACCGCCTGAGTGAGCAGAGTCGCTTCGTCGAGGGACTTGTGTAGCTCCTCCTGGAGTGCGAAACCGCTTCCCAGGGACTTGCAACCCTGGTGTTCACTCAATGGGCTGCTAATCTGTGGTGGTGGTGACTTGAGCCCTTCATCCGCCTCCGACTGTGAGACAGAGCTGGCTAAGTCCAGGAGAACCTTGACTTGCGTTGTCAACCTCCTTAGCGTTTCTGTGACGCTGACATATACAGCAATGAGCAGTTCTTCGGCGTCTTCTGGACCAAGAGCACGCAGGTTTCTGGCAAGGCTCGCAGACTTTTCCTGGTTCGACCTTTGTTTCCCTCCACTAGTGGTGGAAACAGACACCATCGACTCGTTGTCATCTTCATTGGAGCTCGGAAGTGGCCGCCGGATCAAATTTCGGATCTCCCGTATAACGACTTCTCGGTAGGCCAGTGATGCTGTGGCCACATATTTTGCGCGGTGCAAACCCGCCATGTTGGGCAGCAACTGGGATCTGAGGGCCTCTGTTGCGCTTAAATAAGTCGGAAATACTGATGGGGATCGTGTATGATTGCCTCGTGATCGCGAAGCAGCGTGACTCCATCGAAGAAGTACGTCCGGCTTTGACACTGAGTCGACGTGTTGCTTCAAGTCTGAAAGGAGAATACTCGAGAACTGAGATTCGTAGGCCTTTCCTGCCCGGAAACGAAGCGCGGAAAAATCCTCATTTATTCCTTGCAGTGCAGCTGACGACCGTAGATCCCGAAGCTGTGTTGGTCCATCTTCCTCGTCTTGACGCGACCGATCACATTCGCCAGCGATCAAATTTTCCACCGCGTCCATGCGCATCAGTGCCTTGTCTGTCTCTCCCGCATCGAGAAGTGACTCGCAATCAGCCACACCGTCGGCCACTTGACGTAGCTGTTTGACAGCATCGTGAAGCTTTCTCAGGTTTTCCTGACGCCAGCGCTTATGGACAATTTGCAGCCCAGTCGAGGCAATTTCCTTATCCAAAGCCTCAAGCTCCTTTCGGAGCGCGCTGATCCGCTGCACCGAATCTGCGGCCTCCAAATGTAGCTCTTTCAATGATCCAAGGGCCGAGAAAAAAGTTGTCGAAGCCATCGAGATTGAATTAATGAGATGCACCTCAATGGTGTCCATATACCACGACAGCTTTTCCTGGAGAATGGCATTGGTGGCGAGCGCTTTTCTTGGTGCCGCTACGGCGCCACTGCCGTCGCCCTTGTTTGCAGCGCTTGAGTTTGGTGGGATAACGTCAGACCGTTCGCTGACAACATCAAATGTCCGCGGGTTTTCAAGATGAAAATCTTCGTCAAAGTATACGTTGGGAATCGTCGATAAGGGCGGTGGACCTTGAGAGGCCTTTTTGACGAAGCCAGAGCTGGACCGCCGCCGGGGACTCGGCAGCTCGACTGAGCTAAGCGATGCCATGGATGCAGAGGAGCCTCTTCGATTATTGACGGGTTTCGAGCCGGGACGTAGCAGTCCATCGATCGTAGCATCGGCTTGTTCATCGATTTTTGACCCTCGCCGCGATCCCGATATCTCTTCGTCGCTCTCCTTGACGCGCCTCAACTGTTCATACAGAGCTCCGACCTGAGTTAGGTATGACGTGAATTCCTCATTGTTGACCCGCGTTATGTTTGTCAAGGTGACAGGAGGGATATCTCTGGCGGTTGGCGGTTTGTGGGCAATCGAGGCAGGGGCTGTCGCATACGGTTGAAGGCCCGTCCGTACAATGGGAGGCAGAAGCAACGTCGAGATTGCTAAGCGAACCAGTTAGACACGCGTGACTCGTGATTGACTATCGAACCAACCATTTTGGCCGGATTCTTGCGCCGAAGTTGCCCAGCCACTTGATGAGATGTCGAGAGCTCCTCCTATAGATTGAATGGAGCTTGCAGTCGAGTTCCGCCTCGAAGCTGGCCTTCCGTGGGCCTGGATACCCCGGCTGCTGCGAATTGTCAGTTTAGGCCAGGTAGGGGAGAGATAGGGAAATACCTGTGCAGCGGGAGCTCATTGCGGCTATTTGGAGACAGCGGTGAAAGGCTGTCCAAGGATTTGCCCGCGTCGAGTGAGGAGAACATGGTCGGCGACGTGCAAGCGGAGCTCCGGACTTTGGGGAAGCGGGCTCAGGGGTGGATCGGAGAGCCGGGCACTGGCTTGACGGCTTGCTATTGCAACTACCGGGGTATCATCGCTGACGAAAGAATTGCAATAGGAAAAATCGGAAGAAACAGTGGTTGAAAATTTCGTTCACGGAAGCATTAGTTTAGGAAACTGCATTCTGGCTGGCGAGAAGGTTAGGCCAACGTAATGTATCGACACCTGAGGAATCGTCCATGGCCGTGGCAACGGAGTAGCCACGCATCGTCAGCTCGAGCCGAACATTCTCCGTTGCGACCACGTGATGACGAGTCAGCCGTGCACTACGGAACCCCCTGGCCGCTGCAAGCACTTTAATCATCGCGCGGCGCGTCTCGCGCTAATGACCAAGACGCGCCTCACGCGTAAAGTGCCCCTCGCTCTCCTGCATTGTTCAAACCACTTCTTTTTGGAGCACTCAAGTCCGAACCGTCAGCTTTCCGGGTTCGCGATCACCACGGTCAGCCAGCGACCTGAGACGCCATGGATCGTCAATCCGTCTACTCAACGCACGTATACGAGCCTAGCTATGGCGAAAACGGCGACACAAGGTTACAGTTGCAAACACAGCTGGAGACATTTATCCTCGACTTCAGACTCGACAACAACTTTGTCTATCGGTAGGCAGCTGCCGCACCGGAAGAGCTGTACGATCGCATACTTATTCTTCGTATAGAGACCAACTCAGGGAGAACGCACTTCTCCAAAAATACTACTGTGATGTCAACATCAACGATTTGATCAACTTCAACGAGGAGCTTGCGCACAAGTTGGCCTCGGAACCGGCCGAAGTCATACCACTCGTACGCGCCCTCGGCGATCAATGCGGACTTGCAGCTAATCTTTTTTATCTAGTTCGAGTCGGCGCTCAAGAAATGCACGCACAGAATCGTCTTCCCTCACGAGAAAACCGTCAATATCCCAGACCATCAACTTCTTCTCCACTCCGATGCTGACGATGTGTCGATCCGGAACCTCGATTCCATGACCATCGCCAGGCTGGTCCGTGTACCTGGCATTGTCATCGGGGCATCCGTCATGTCCTCAAAAGCGACTTCACTTCAGATTCAGTGCCGCAACTGCCAACATCAACAAAGCGTGCCCGTCTTGGGGGGCTTCACAGGAGTCACGCTGCCCAGACAGTGCGATCGCAAGCGAGTCCCTAACGATCCGACGCCAAAATGCCCCTTGGACCCGTACTTCGTCATGCACGAGAACTCCAACTTTGTCGACCAGCAAATCATCAAGCTCCAAGAGGCACCTGATCAGGTTCCCGTTGGTGAATTACCGCGCCACGTCCTCATCTCTGCCGACAGGTACTTGACAAACCGTGTTGTTCCTGGCTCAAGATGTACCGTCATGGGTATCTTTTCCATTTATCAAAACAAGGCATCAAAGAACTCATCGACCGGAGGAGCTGTTGCGATCCGAACGCCATACCTGAGGGCTGTCGGCATACAAACTGATCTTGATAAGACGGCAAAAGGCAGCGCAGCTTATTCTGAGGAGGAAGAGCAAGAGTTTCTCGAGTTGAGTCGGAGGCCAGACCTCTACAACGTCATGGCAGACTGCATCGCCCCCTCCATCTACGGCAACCGAGATATTAAGAAGGCTATCCTGTGCCTCCTGCTTGGTGGCTCAAAGAAGATCCTGCCGGACGGGATGAAGCTTCGAGGCGATATCAACGTACTATTACTTGGTGACCCGGGTACGGCCAAATCTCAGCTGCTGAAATTCGTCGAGCGAGCTGCCCCGATCTCCATCTACACATCCGGCAAGGGTTCGTCGGCGGCTGGTCTGACAGCTTCGGTGCAGAGAGACCAGTCAACCCGTGAATTCTACCTCGAAGGCGGTGCCATGGTCCTGGCCGATGGAGGTGTCGTCTGTATCGACGAGTTCGACAAGATGCGAGACGAGGATCGCGTGGCTATTCACGAAGCCATGGAGCAGCAAACTATTTCAATCGCCAAGGCCGGTATCACTACAATTCTGAACGCAAGAACGTCAGTGCTGGCAGCTGCGAATCCCATCTTTGGCCGATACGATGACATGAAGACGCCTGGAGAAAACATCGATTTTCAGACAACCATCTTGTCTCGTTTCGACATGATTTTTATTGTCAAGGATGAGCACACTCGAGAAAAGGACGAGCGCATCGCCAAGCACGTCATGGGTATTCACATGGACGGCCGTGGTGCTGAGGAAGTTGCCGAAGCAGAGATCCCTGTTGACAAGATGCGGCGATATTTGACCTATTGCAAGACGTATGGCGATTGCACTCTCACCCCTATTAGACCTGTTCGTGCTGACACTGTAACTATAGTCGATGCGCCCCTCGTCTCAGCGACCAGGCCGCGGAGAAGCTTTCCTCCCATTTCGTGGCTATCCGCCGCCAAGTACACGCTGCCGAGATGGAGGCCAACACGCGCTCATCCATCCCAATCACCGTGCGACAGCTGGAAGCCATTGTCCGCATTACGGAATCGCTGGCCAAGCTGACACTGTCGCCCGTCGCCACGGAGGAGCACGTGGACGAGGCCATTCGGCTTTTCCTGTGCTCCACCATGGACGCCGTCAACCAGGGCAGCAACCAAGGTAGCCGCGAGCTCAACGAGGAGGTGAATCGGCTCGAGCTCGAGCTGAAGCGGCGTCTCCCCATCGGGTGGAGCACGAGCCTGGCCACGCTGCGGCGGGAGATGGTGGAGGGCAAGGGATACAGTGAGCAGGCTCTCAACAGGGCGCTCATGATTCTGCAACGCCGAGACACAATCATGTTTCGGAACTCGGGCGCACAAGTGTATCGCAACGGAGCATGATTGGGATATTGGGCGTTTCGGTGAGTCGGCAATTTGGGAAAAGAGTATAGCATGCAGGCTGGCCAGGCGCAAAGCTGCATTCTCTACCTGTGCTTACATGTAATATGGCCTGGATTACAATGTCCATAGATGATGTTTTGAGCAGACGAAGCACGATTCTCTTCACCTTGCAAGCATGACGGGTCGAATCATGATGAATCAATGTCGAAGTGGTGGATCAGTGTCCACGGCCTCTATATCATACAACGCCAATTCCAACGCCTCCCGCTCTTGATAAAACAATGGTAGAGTATGGACTTTATCCGATGATGGGCATCATTGTACATCGTCGTTTGACTTGACTGTAGCTTCATATTCCTTCCACTCCTCCTCGGTCCGATGATACCATTGTGCGATGCCTGTAAAGGCGGCCCAGACCTCTCCGCAAGCGACGAGGTGGACAAACTCTGTTGCGCAGATATTCATGACCGAGGTCCACGTGAGGCCACTAAGCAGGCTCGCAGCATGGATGTGGTCGCAGGAGATGCCTTGATTGAGTAGGACTGTGCGGGCAATTAGTCTCAGGGCAGTTGCCTCATAAGGTATCGTCAATATTCGGGTGATGGCGTCAGTGAAGATGTGCGATCCGATTAGTGCCGGCAGCTGCGTAAGGAGCGTGTCCAGATAGACGGGCTGCTGGTTTGCGGCAGGTCTCGCATCCATAGCCTGACTTGGACGCAACTCGGCCGACCACAGGCCGGGGGGCGCATCGGCCGATTCGGTAGCCTCGACATCGAAGCTGATCAGAGTCGCGCTGACACCTTCGTTTTCGTCCTCGTCACTGGCATAGTCGTCACCCCTAGCAGAGAAGACACTCGGCCTTCGAGTACCGCTCGAAGGCCCCGACTGTCCAGCAGAAGTCGTCTCGGGACCCTGCGTGGTGGGAGATTGGGTATGCTGAGCAGCGTCTCTGGCGTATAGTTGCTGAAAATCCGCATCCGGATGATGATATAATTGCTCAGGGGTATTGGTCACGGATGTTGCATATTGTGTCGGTGCTGGAGGAAGTTTCTTGCCGTTGAAGATAGTGTTTGGGAGTCGTTTAAAGACTTGAGTCCACACCTGTGGCTTCCAGTCTCGAAGCATTCGCTGGGACATTGCCCAGACAATGAAGGGCGTCGTCGAGATAAAGGCGCCACCAAGCCAGTACAACAAGGACGAGATCTTCAGGTCTTTCGGGGCGGGAGGAGCGGAGATGGGTGATGCCCGAGTAAAGGGGATGAAGAAGGACAAAGTCGGGAGAAGCAGCTGATTGGGCGCCAGACCCAAGTGCTGCAAAGCGATGTGAAGGTCCATGTGTATCCGAACATACGTCCAAAGCTCGTAAAGTCTATTGGATTCAGCCTCAAACGTCTTTGCCAAGGGGGATAGGAGGTCATACAAACGCTTGGCAGCTGAGTGTTCCTTCTCGCCAGCGTGCCATCGCCTCACAATGACTTCAACATAATTCGCGACAAAGCTCGAAGGAGCGCCAGAAAGAATGTCGCGCTTCCAGGAAAAGTCTCTGCGCGATGCCTGGTAAAGCTCCCAGAAGGGCATGCGAGAGTATCGTTTGTAGATCTGTGGCAGGTCAGTCACTTCGCTCAAGGGCAGCTTCAGGTGCGGCTTACAAGAATACGCTGTCGCATGCCGTTGATTCCAAAAATGCCTACAGCCTCGACAAACCTCTTGGCGGGTGAAGCCAAGGAAAGGCCAATGGCTTCTTCATGGGCCTCGTGGCGCCGTTGGGATTCTGCCTCTGAGCTCGAGCTTGGGTTCTCGGCCTCGGCAACACCAATGACGAGCATGACCTCATTGTGAGACCTGACAATCTCGCGATTGATGCGTCTGGTCTCTGTGTTGATGGGACGACCGCGATAGTCGAATTGCTGAGTTGGTTGCCGAGGATCTTCCTCGCCTTCGCCCTCGACCACATCGTCGTAAGGCGACCGACCCTTTGTGTAGCGCTGTCAGTCGGCCGTGCAGCCGCCCGCCAGATCCATGTATTGGCAATCCTTACCAGAGCCTGCGCCGTCAAGGGTCCATGCATTCCCATGATGAGGGACGGATGATTTGCGCGATGGCCAAGCCGTCCCGATGGTCGCACTCGGCGGAGAGTTTGGTTGATGTCTGGTCGCAAGCTGCACTGCTGTGCGAGGATGAGCTGGGCTTGGGGGATCTCCAAGCTGGCGGGTGGGACATTGATGCACTGTGCTGGGCTCGACAGCGCCTGGTTGCCCGCTACAGTGGACAGGGAGCCACTGCCGACGGGAGTGTTACAGCGCCAGCGACCCTCAAGTTCAGCGGATGCGCCTTGCCGCATCAGAGTCGCAGGTGCAGGTGGGTCGCTGCATCCTGGGGACTGGAAGCTCGCTGACTCAGATCAAGCGCGACCCTGAGCCGCCTGCCGCCTTATCTTATCGCAGACTGGGAAAAAAAAGTTCTAAGCCGCGGAATCTCGCATTGCTGGGATCCAATTGCCATGAAGTGAGATTCGCCGACCGATGATCAATTCAACATGGCCACGAAACAGCCTCTCAAGACGACATTCGAAGCCAATCGCGTCATTCGGCCCATCTTCACCGGAGGCTCTGTAGCGATTGACAATGGCGCTCAAATCCTGGCAACAACCCTTGGCGAGGATGCCATTCTGACGAACCCCGCCAACGGGCGCCATCTCGCTCAGATTGAAGGCGTGAGTTGAGATGGGACATTCATCACCTTCTTTTCTCAAGACTGACCCGAAATACAGGATGGGGAGCTCATCTCAACTTTGACTTGTCGGTGACATACCTCTTTTAAACCATGACCACACGGACTGACGAGTAAACCAGTAACGCCTTCTGGGTCTCACCTCATCGTCTGCTCCCGCTCGCTTTCCATGAGGATATTCGCCCTCAAACATTCTCAAGACGAAGACTCGATAGATGCCACGCTGATACGCACTCTCAAGCCGCACTCAACCCCCGTTGCAGTCTTAGCAGTCGATCGCACGAGCACCTTACTGGCTACAGGGGGCACTGATGGCGCCATCAAAGTATGGGATATCGCCGGTGGCTACATAACGCACACTTTCCGCGGCCCATCTGTACTTGTCTCTGCGCTTCACTTCTTCGAAATGGCGGGACGAGCGAAAGACTCGGACGCTTCATCTCGGAGAAGGAAGAATTCCAGGGCACGAGACGACACTGACGACGAAGAGGGCAACAGCGCCAATACCGCCCGTTTTCGACTTGCGTCCGGCAGCCAAGACGGCCAAATCAGGGTGTGGGACTTGCACAAACGAAGCTGCATAGCCAACTTGGACTCACACGTCTCCAACGTCCAAAGTCTCGACTATTCGCCAGAACAAAACGCCATCATCAGCGCCAGCCGCGATAAGACCATCATCTGGTGGGACACAAAGTCATGGAAGCTTCGCAAGGTTGCCCCATGTTTAGAACTCGTCGAATCAGCCGGCTTCGTCGATGAGGGTCGCCTTACTTTCTCTGCAGGATCTAACGGATGTCTTCGCATCTGGGACACTGACACCGGAAGTGAGCTCACCCAGAAACAATCTGCAAAGAGTGACGAAGAGGGCATTGTGTCCGGTATTTACAGACCTGGTATGCCGTTCATATTGTGTATTCAGGTCGATCACACCTTGGCCATGTTTGGATTGCCAGCAAAGACAGACGCAAAGCCGCTCCCTCCGCCAGAGCCGGTGCGCCGGGTTTCTGGAACTCATGACGAAATCATCGATTTGGGGTTCTTGCTGGCCGACAAATCGATGCTGGCTTTGGCGACAAATTCTGAGGACATTCGACTGGTGTCCGTGGCCGAAACAGGTTCACAGCAAGAGCAAAAGTGGGCGGCAGACAAAACACCTTACTTTGGGCAAGATGTAGGCTTATTGCGCGGTCACGACGACATCATCATCTCACTCGATGTGGACTGGTCTGGCTATTGGATTGCAACTGGCGCCAAAGACAATACGGCAAGGCTGTGGAGGATCGACGCGACGAACAATTCCTTTACTTGCTGGGCTGTATTTTCTGGCCATGCCGAGTCACTCGGTGCCGTGGCTCTGCCTCGTGCGATGCCTGCGGATGGTACACCCGCACGAACGGATCCTCTGAACCATCCACCTGCATTCCTCATCACAGGTTCGCAAGATCAAACTGTCAAGAAGTGGGAGATTCCTCGCGTACCTCAACAGTCTAGCCAGAAGCCAGGATCACGCGCCCTGTTCACTCGAAAAGCTCATGACAAGGACATCAACGCCATCAACGTACACCATGCCGGCCATCTCTTCGCGTCAGCATCACAAGACAAGACAGTCAAAATCTGGTCAGTCGAGGAAGGAGAGGTACAGGGCATCCTCCGAGGCCATAGGCGAGGCGTCTGGTCGGTGCAGTTCTCTCCCGCCCAGCTGCCAGCTATTCAAGGGGAAGATGGGCCTGTCACCGGCAAGGGGGTCGTGATCACGGGAAGTGGCGATAAGAGCATCAAGTTGTGGAGTCTTTCTGACTACACTTGCATTAGAACCTTTGAGGGACACTCAAACAGCGTGCTCAAGGTGGCTTGGCTCAACACACCCGCGAAATCAGATCAAGCCAAGAAGCCAGTGCTGTTTGCCAGTGCCGGAGGCGATGGGCTCGTCAAGGTTTGGGATGCGAACTCGGGAGAGGCGGAATGCACGCTGGATAACCACGAAGACCGAGTCTGGGCTGTTGCTGTTCAGCCGACGACCAACACGATTGTGTCTGGCGGTGGCGACGCCATCGTGACTTTCTGGAAGGACACAACTGTTGAAACCCAGGCCGCCGCATCAGAGGCCGCGTCGAAGCTGATCGAACAAGAACAGGAGCTGCAGAACCATATCTTTGCGGGCTCCTATCGAGAGGCCATCACGTTGGCTTTGCAGCTAAACCATCCCGGTCGGCTCCTCGGCATCTTTACTTCTGTGGTGACGAATGCAAAGCCTGACGAGGGTAGTTTATGTGGAAGCAAGGCAGTCGACGACGTTCTGGCGAATCTGTCAGACGAGCAGATTTTCCTCCTCCTACTCAGACTGCGAGACTGGAACACGAATGCACGGAATACCCCGATTGCGCAGAGGATACTGAGGACGCTCATCAGGAGCTATCCGGCGTCCAAATTTTCCAATCTGGGAGTCAGGGGAGCAAGGAATCAGAAGAGCTTGAAGGATGTACTGCATGGTCTACGAGTCTACACCGAGCGCCACTACAAGCGCTTGGAGGAGCTTGTCGATGAGAGTTACTTGGTGGAATATACCCTACAAGAGATGGACAGTCTAGCGCCTGTGGAGGTCGTGGAAGACGTGGCAATGAAGGAGAGGGAGGACGGGCAAGCTGATGTTATCATGGTAGAGTGATGTGACTGAGACTGCATCTCGGGAAAAGAAGGCACAGCCTCAATGGCGCGGACTTGGAATAAGGAAGAACAATGTCGCACCTCTACGAAGCATCTGGCGTTGGTATTTCTCATCTGATGAAAGAGGGGCATTGATGATTCCAATTGAAATTTGGATTTCCTGCCGTAGGCTATCTGGTAACTTCGAGGTTGGATCTTTCAGCACCTTTATTAGTGCAGTCTGCCGCAGTTCCTGCGGGTTTTTGGGCCCAGACGCCCGTGCCCCACAGTGATGGCACTTGGTTCCGGCGGCTTTACGAATACCTTACTCTCCAAATAAAATACACATCCCGACTTGGCAAACCTCGAGCAATCGTGACGGCCCGCCGCAAGCAGCCCTCACTTCGCACTCGCCTCACTCGCCGCCATCATGAAGCGCCAGGCCTCGGAAGCCCTCGAGGATCAGACAGGCGTCGACTCGCCCGCTTCCAAAAAGTCACGGACGACCGAGGTCGACTCACCGCGAGCAGAGACGACGGAGTCGGGAGGGCAGAATGGACAGGCAAACGGCGAGAGGCCAGCCAAACGAGCGCATGCCGACGACGGCCACGAAAGCGAGCGAGACGAAGGGGACGACGACGAGCTGGGCACTGAAGCCCCCGTGACGGCGCCAATCCGACAGACGGCGCCGACCGAAGGCTACGACGACCTGTATCTCGACACCATCGACCGCAACGTGCTCGACTTCGACTTTGAGAAGCTTTGCTCCGTCTCGCTGTCCAACATCAACGTGTACGCGTGCCTCGTGTGCGGCAAGTACTTTCAGGGCCGCGGGCCCAACTCGCACGCCTATTTCCACTCGCTCGACGAGGATCACCACGTCTTCATCAACCTCGAGACGCAAAAGGTCTACGTGCTGCCCGAAGGCTACGAGGTCAAGAGCAAGTCGCTCGACGACATCAAGTACGTCTCGGACCCGCGGTACACCAAGAAGGAGGTCGTGGAGCTGGACCGCGTCGAGCGGAGGAGCTGGACGCTGGGGGGCAAGCAGTACACGCCGGGCTTCGTGGGCATGAACAACATCAAGGAGAACGACTACCTCAACGTCGTGGTGCAGGCGCTGTCGCACGTGGCGCCGCTGCGCAACTACTTGCTGCTCGAGGACCTGTCGACCAAGTCGGAGCTCGTGCGGCGGTGCAGCATCCTGTTCCGCAAGGTCTGGAACCCGCGGGCCTTCAAGGCCCACGTCTCCCCCCACGAGCTGCTGCAGGAGGTGTCGCTGCGGTCCAACAAGCGCTTCACGCTGACGGCGCAGTCGGACCCCGTCGACTTCCTCTCGTGGTTCCTCAACAACCTGCACCTCGGGCTCGGCGGCTCCAAGACGCGGCCCGGCAGCTCCATGGTGCAGCGCACGTTCCAGGGCAAGATGAAGGTCGAGTCGCAGGCCATCACGGCGCGCGCCGACGCCGGCGACAGGCTGCGGTTCGAGGAGGCGGCCGACGTAAAGGTCGACATTGTCCGCTTCCTGCTCCTCACTCTCGACCTCCCCTCGGCGCCCCTGTTCCAGGACGAGCTCGAGAAGAACATCATCCCCCAGGTGCCCCTGAGCACCATCCTCGGCAAATACGACGGCCAGCGCGCGCAGGAGCACCACGCGCAGCGCAAGCGCTACCGGCTGCTGCACCCGCTGCCGCCGTACCTCATGCTGCACGTCAAGCGCTTCTCGCAGAACAAGTTCGTCTCGGAGCGTAACCCGACCATCGTCACCTTTGACGCGCGCAACCTCGACATGTCGCCCTACGTCGAGCCCAACCCGGCCGAGTACCCCCCCAGCGAGCCCATCTGGTACGACCTCGTCGCCAACATTGTCCACGAGGCCGTCCGCACCAGGGACGACGTGGCCGACAGCGGCGAGGAGCGCAAGACGTGGAAGGCCCAGATCAAGGACAAGGCCACGGGCCAGTGGGTCGTGTGCCAAGACCTCTACGTCGACAAGCTCCAGACGGAGCTGCTGTACCTCGGCGAGACGTATCTGCAGATCTGGGAGCGGAGGAGAGAGTCCAAGGACAAGGGCAAGGGAAGGGCGGGCTGAAGATTGGCAGGATGGATAATTGATAGATACCATTTGTTGTTCAAGCAAGAGAGGCCTAGTCATGCGCCGCTAGCCCAGACGATTTGTGCTCTCTTGCGTGAGCCATCTTGAACAAAACCCACATTGGCAGACAATCAACGACGCTGTCCGCTTCTCAGGCGTGCGCAAAACCTCATTGATTCAGCGAACCGCAACGACGTGGCAGAGCATCTGGACATTCATCCGCTCGCAGCGCTCAAAGTCATCAAGCTAATATGGTACATGTCCCACGCTTGCACCCCCCGGCATATCCAGACTACAGCTCCCCAGGCAAACCCGTCGGTCGACTCCTCGACCCATCAACGGGCAAGTGCCAAAACGTGACGCGACGGACGGCCACGGGGTGAACGGCTCCCGGCTCCCCATCCCCATCCAAGCAAAACACCGATATCAGAGCGGGCAAGAAAACAAGGAGATTCTCTCGTCCGGGGAAAAAAGGGGGGGGACGAAACATCCGCATGACTGGAGAGCCCTTGCCCTTTGATAAGAATTTTTGAAACCAAGTGCCTTGAGCTATTATTGTACAAACCGATCTCCACGCAGGCTGCCGCGTGTGCCGGGGCGACAAGCCAGCACCCGGCCTCGGCCCAATGGTGTGGCGGCTTCATCATTCGTTACTCTGTCTCGCGCCGCCCGAGGTCTGGCGCTTGTCGCCTTGGTTCTGGCCGGCTTTTTCGCGACGCTGCTCCTCAATCGCCGACCGCTGTTGAATGCTGGAATCGTGGCTCTTGAATTCGACGCGAGTGTTTGGCGGGAAGTTGAGCACATGCTTCATGATTTCACTGTGGACAGTGTCAGTATAGATTAAGGGGTCGCGATGTCAACAGGTAATTGGGGGAGTACATACCGAATCTTGAGCACACGGCCGCCGTCTGTCCGAGTCCAGATGCTCAGAATATCCTCGCCGTTGCGCATGCTGAGCACCGCTCCGCATACATCCTCGCCAGCGTCGCCAAATTGGTCCCCAATGAGGGAGAGTAGCAGGTCCTCCCAGTATCGGTCGGCGACGCCTTTCTTCATGCGGACAACCCACTTGCCACCCTTGCGATTCACCTCATCCTCCCATATTGGTCGGATATCCTTCTTGAATAAGTGATAGTCGGACACGACAGGCAAGCCAGACGGCCGCTTGAGATGGGAATAAATCTGCCAAAACTCCTCCGCCGTTCTTACCGTGGCAATTCCATGGAGGGTATTTTCGTATTCGATGAAGCCATGCGCCTTGGAAATGGGAGGCCGATACCAGAAGGACCAAACGTCTTTCAGAGGGTGCACCTGGATGCCCAATTCCAGCTGTGACGCCTTGTCTTCAGAAATGGACGCCATGCTGGGGGCGCGTCCTACGGGTTTCGTGGCATCCTTGGACACACCCGTCTTTGCCACGGCCGAGGCCATGGCAGAGTCGAACGGATTGCTGGGCGTCTTGAGTGCCTTGGCTGATCCGAAGGAAGCGAAGGCGCCCGAGCCGAGCCCAAACGCGCTCGAAGCACCGCCCGTGGGGGACGTCACCCCCCCTGCGGAAGCATTGAAGGGGCTGGCTTTGCCATGTGACGAGGTGTCGGCGCCATGGCGCTTGGAGAATGATGCACTGCGAGAGGAGGAATCGCCGGTCGAGGCACCGTTGGGCCCGTTGGTTGCGGTCGAGAGGGAAAGCCTTCCGGAGCTGGATTGGGACGTTAGCGATCTGCGTCGACGGGGGGGCTGAAGGGGAGGAGGAGCGAGGCCGGCTCACTTTGTGCGACGAGTCCACAGGTTGTTGGTGTCCATTAAGTCTTTTTGCGATCACCTCTGTAACGAACGGGGCACGATGTCGGACGGGACACCTCGACTGGGGTTGCTAAGGGCCAAAGACGTGGGCAGTGGTGGGGGTCCGCAGGGCAATTGCAGTCGGAGCGGCAGGAGGAATGCGCGGCACTGAGAATGATTATTCGTGCTCTTGGATGTTTCCAATGGTGGGAGCTTGTTGTTGAAGGGTGGCCGGGGTTGTGGGACGGGCGTGAGAGTAACGCGGCGAAGAGGATACGGTCGGCCAGGCGGATGACGTGGGCTGGCGCGGGGGGTTGTGGAAGATTTCGGCAGCTGGCGAAAGGGACGTAGAGGACCGGTGCGAGGCTGGAGTAGCGGAAAGTGTCGAGTAGGAGAGATCGGGATGGCGATTTCGTGGGTCTGCAATGAGGTCGTGGAGGATGAGAAAGAAATTCTGCGCGAGGTGCTTCGCAGTAACGGCCAGGATGGGTTGATGTGGTGAAAAATCTCAGCCAAAAGGGTCCCGGTACCGACAAAGTACCGCCACTTGGCCCGCGCGACGAGCATTGACGGCCGGGACCCGCCCGAAGGGGCCAGCAGCGTGGTCACCGAGTGACTGGATCAGTACCTGGCCTGACTCCACCGTGCGTGCGACGCGGGAATGGAGGAGTGATGTACAAGGGAGGTAGAGTTGGGCCGGGTCTGGCGCGCGGGGGTAAGGAGGGCCGCCAGTCAAGTTGCGCCTGCTCGCGAAACAGATGGCGCGAGTCCCCTTTTGTCTTGCTCCGGACACTTTGGAGAGAGAGGATGCCGTGAAATATCACTGTGCAATTACAAGTCAGGGGGCATTGGGGTTTTCGCGCACAAGCCAGGCTGGGCATACAGGATGGCCGCTCGGCAATTCGAGTTCGTTACACGAATCAACGGGAATGCCGGCTCGTCACCATCCATCTATCTTGTAGGTTCGCTACCTGTCAGTGCGTCCTTGGAATGAGACGAGATGCTGTTGGTTTTGACGACCCAGACTAGAGCACGGTACAGTACCTAAGTAGGTATGCCGGGAGAAAAGGAGAGCAGCACGAGCACATTGACGCCAATCGGGGTCGTGTAGCAAGTACCGGGTTTTACAGCGACAGGACTGTACCGACAGCCTGAGAAGGGGAGCTTTCTCAAAGTACATTTGCGGTTGTACTTTGTAGGTCATGCAAAGAGGCAACGTCTGGCTTTACTGTGCTGTAGAGCTGCATCCCGGTAAGTGTGGAAGAAGCTCTGCAAAGAGGTACCTATTTCAAACCCTTTGTTTTGCGAGAACTAGACAGACGCAAGCGCAACGATTGATCCGGAAATGGCCTGTCACGAGCTTCTTGATATTCTTTTCACCTTTCTAGACAACGTAGACTGCAACAATTGAGCATCCTTCTCATGCCGTCGATTCATTGCGAGCTGCACTCAAGCAAGATCAAAGTACCTGTACTTGGATAGCCTCCCTTTTTACCACGGCATCCACACTTCGGCCGCGCAATGTGAAAGCGTGACACGGTGCGAGGTACGTACCTCCTGGTCGCTTTATCGCCCCTCTCGAGGCTTATCGCTCTGCATCCCCCCACCTCCAAGGTAAAAAAAATCTAGACGAGCGTGCCTGAGGTAAGCCTCGCCCATCCCAGCCTCGCAGTCGCCGTTGCTTCCAACACAGAGGCGCCGCCATCCACCGCTGCACACCATTCGCATCTTATCCGACCGCTTCCCGCCATGGCGCCCACGAGGACAAAGACGGTCAAGAACAAGCACGCCGCTCCCAAGGCTGGCGGTCCGGGCAAGGGCGGCAAGAGATCCGACACGGATGGCATCTCCAAGTCCAAGAAGCCCAAAGGCACCCCACCGTCGCAGCAGGTCAAGGAGAAGAATCGCGCGGCTCTGCTGAAGAAGCCCAAGAAGAAGACGTATACCGAAGAGGAATTGGGCATACCGAAGCTCAACATGGTCACTCCCGTGGGCGTTATCAAACCCCGCGGCAAGAAGAAGGGCAAGGTCTTTGTCGACGATGCGGTGCGTAACAGACGAGGCCCCATGCCGCATGGCACTCATTCCATACCTGGGAAAGCCTGAACTGACAATGTGTAGGAGAGCATGAACACCATTCTCGCCATGGTTCAAGCGGAAAAGAATGGCCAGATCGAGTCCAAGATGATCAAGGCACGCCAGATGGAAGAGATCCGGGAAGCGAGGAAAGTCGAAGCCGAAAAGAAGGAGGCCGAGAGAAAGGCCAAGCTGGAGGACACAAAGCAATCGCTGCGCAAGAAGCGCAAGCGCAAGGCCGGCGACGTGGAGGACGAGTCCATCAAGGACTTGGCCGCCGCAGGCTCCAGAGCATCCAAGCCCAAGAAAAGGGTTTCCTTTGCATGATGGGCTTCATAAACCAACTTCTTTACTCGACCACTGCAGATCGTTCGTTCGGCGCCAGGAGTTCGCATCACATCATCCGGTTGTCTTATTTGCGCCAAATCAGGATATTCATAGGTCAACGGGGACAGGAGAAATTGGCCGGCCGTTAGCGGGCTCGATACCCAGCACAGCTTCAATATTTCACTCGGAAAGGACAATATGACAACGCAACAACCCGGTCTCGTACGTGATGCATTTTGTATTGCGCCCTCGTCTAACCGAAGACGTCGTCACCCAGTCACAACGCCTTTTCTACTACATGGTTTCCCTGTTAAGTAGGGAAAAAACTACTCTTGGGGCACGCCCATTCTGCGACGCATGGGCTCATAGGTGGCATTCCCGGGTTTCTTCTCCAGCTGTGGTGGGTCTGACAGAGGCTTGACGGAGTCCAGGTCGACATTGAAAGCCATGTGATTCAAAAAGTTACAAACCTGAGCAGCGAATGTCAGCTTCTATTGCGGGCAGTTTGCGAACCGGAACATGCATACCGGACGAGGGTACCACCTGCCACCACCAGACTCAAACCAGCAAAGATGCCCTCCCAAAGACGTCGTGACTAGGACGGTACTGGGATTCTCGCGGAATTCCTCAAAGGGGACGGCTTGGCGAACCGCAATCTATGACAAGGTCAGACTCTGGTCCTCGGCCACTCAACTCATTGCTCTTACCGGGTCGTCGGTAGCGTGTATGGCCATGAAGGGTATGCGGATTGCCAGCACTGCGTCAGAAGACGACGAGTCGCGATAATACGCATACTCTGTCGGGTAGCCCCAAGTCGGACAGCTGCAATCCTGGTTAGCTAGAGGTCAGCAGTGGGGCATCTGTTTTGGACGCACTGAACGGCCCGATCAAAGTCATATAGATATGTGCTCTTCTCGATCGCGGGTATATCCAGGTTGCTGTACAGTTCCAGCTCTTTCTTGTGCGAAAGAGCCATCTCGCGCATAGTGCCTATCTGTACGTCAGCATCCATGAGAGCCAGGGCGCGCATTTGACATACCTCCCATGGTCCGAAGATAGACCTCCTTGCCCATAAAGGTACCTTGCAGGATCTTGCTCGATATGTCCAAGTTGAATGGGTTTGAGCAAATAACGGCGCCCTTGAGGAGGCAGTTTGAGCCTTCTTCGCCGCAATACTATTTCCTTGTTACTCGACATCCCAATGGAGAACCCAGGGTGCATCGGGGAAAAACCTACGTTTGTGAGAATATTGGCGCCGAGCGAAAAGCCAATGGCAAACAGTGGCCGATTGGGGAACTTCTCGTGCAGCCATTTCACTGTCTATGGATTCTGTCAATACTGACTCCCTTGGCGTTGTCTCGTTTCGACTCCAATGGCGACGTACCTGGCGGATATCCCAGGTCGACCGGGCATTGTACAGAATGCCGCTGGTGAGCTTGCTCCTGGCACAGCCACGGGAGTTGACGACACAAGCGTCCCATTTGCCTCCCTCGAGCAAAGGTGCAATGGTAGCGCGCAGATAGACCTCGTGGGAGCCTCCCGACAGACCGTGGAGCACAACGAGCATAGGCTTGCTGTCGTTGGAGCCCATGTTCTCGAGCTCCTCGTCGGTAAAGTACTTGGTCCGGTACGGCAAACCCTCATCATGGCCCTCGAACGGCTCGACGGGAAAGTCGACGGCAAAAGTGCCTTTGTACGACTTGTTCTCGGCTTCGAAAACGCGGCGGCGGTAAAACAGCTTGGGGCCGTGAGGTTTGGTGGCTGTCCACAGTGTCTGCAGGTGTCCATTGAAGAGCCATGGGTTCAGCAAGCATGGCGGCGTAAGCTTTTCGCAAATCTTGAGCAGGTCGGTCTCCTTGCCATCTTTTTCCTTGATGGGCCTGGGAGTGGCGGCGTGATGGAAGTTGATCTTGGCGTGTCCGAACCACTCCATGATGGATGATTCAGAGGCTTCGACGTCTTTGCGTCCAAGTCGAAGCAGTGTACAATTCAAGGACAAGATGATGCGCTCGAAGCAGAGACAAATACTTCAAAACTGGTCTGCGGTTCGAATGGCGGACCTGTGCCTTACAAGGAGCCGGGCTTTAGAACCGAAGCAGCGCGGGAGGGGCCGAAGTTCATAAAGTAGGTGCGCCCCAAGACGCAGCTGAAGACTCAACACGGCTGGATGCAATGCTACTCGCAAACCTTGAGGCTGTGGCAAGTCACATTTGAATCCGGACGCGCGTAGATCTAGTATCTGCTCGACGGTAAGTGTCACATTGAGATAGCGTTGACGGCTAGTGACATGATCGGATGAGGGATAGATCGCTGTCAAAGAAGCCAAAGTTAGAGGCATGGACCTAGCTACGAAGTACTGTGTGGTATTCACGGCAAAGGGGGATGCAGTAGGAAGCCTCGAGGGACATGGGCATTTGGAGAGCAAGCGATGGAAAGACGCACCGAAGCGGACGAGCCTGTTCAGCTCTGGCGGGGCCGCTGAGATGAACCCCCGAATGCGGGATTGCTGCACGCTGGCCCGAGTAGCGCACTCGAGGTGGGTCGGAGGAGGATGCCCGAGGCATGCGCGCAGGCCGGAGTCGGAAGAGCGGGGTACGAGCAGTCGCGACTTCGGCTGGCACGTGTCACGTGATATGGAAAGCCCCGTTCCGCCTCTGCCGCACAACCTCCGACATTTTGCCTAGGCAGCCCACGGTCACGCGTCCTCAGAAGCATGACCTCCACTGCAGAGCACACACCTTTCGCCCGTCCGCGCACGCTCATGGCACCCGGCAACTTGACGTGATGGTGAACCGAGACGTCGACTTCATCATGGCTTGCGGAAAACGACCTTTCGGCTGCAAAGGGCATGCCTGGGGCGCTCCCACCGGCGCATGATGCCATCCCTTACCAGCCACCTATGCGACTGATTATCATGACGGCACCGACGGCGCCATCGCCGCTCCCCGGAACCCCTTGGGCCCGTGGAAATACGATGGAGCTGCGATTTCTGGCTGGGAAACGGTCGTTTTGACATCTGAAGGGGCCGCATGCTACGTGATGCCCGGGCATACCATCGACTCAAATTTGAGCCGCCCGCGCCGGTCTTGCACTCGCGCTCTCCTTCGGTTCACTCTGAGCTCCACCTCGCCCGCCAACGCTGCTCGAATTCGGTCTCGCAGCGCATGCTGCAGAGCACATTTCCATGATTAGTTGGACAACGGAGCGCCCAGGTCCCTGCCAAGATCCTCAACTTGTCATATCGCGCAACGCAAGGGCTCACGCAACGTGCGAGCACCAGACTCGCCCGAGATGCATGAACGTTGGCCGCGAGCCCTCGACTCGGCTTTCTATTCTTCTCTCCGCAGAGATGCTGTCACTCCGTGTCAGAACGATTGCTCGCCCTCGGCCTTGTTGCAGACATTGGTGGAGATGTCCACCTTTCGGTTTTGCGTTGCCGTACCTAGGTCTTGGCGTTATCGGGCATTTGCTACAACGCGATGGCTGGGAATCTCCTCGCCGCTCGACCTGCTCTCGGAAACCCTCTACAACCACCAGATTACTGTTCTGCATCATGACATGAACCACGCTGCATGGCGCAGCTATCTCTGGGGCACGCAGGCCACATGATGCATGCATGGACGTGTGGAGGAAGATCCGTAAAGATGATCCGCGAGGAATCGTATGTAGTGCTTTGATGCCTTTTTCTGGCGTGCAAACCCCACGTTTGCGTGCGTCAAAGAACCAAAAGGGAGTGGGGGATCGCGCATGGTTACAGGGACCCCGCGAAACAGGCGCGCTCTGTTGCGTGCTCACCGGGCTGTCGGGTCCAAAAGCCCATGAATCACCTCGCGACGGATGCTCGCAACTGCGCTCGAGCGAAGCAAGGGCACAGCTTCGCATGAGCCGGGCCTGGTTGGGCTGTCGTTTGGTTGACGCTAACCATCTCATGACATGAACAACCGTCTTGCGAAGTCCGTCTTTCAGCTGCCGGGCTTCTCGATTGTGCAGGCTCGTCAAAGTTGACGGCTCAGGCACGGGGGACCTCTGCAAAGCACGCACGGGATTTTCCAGGCTTCTCTGACTTGATTATTTCTTTCTTTTCGCTTCAAACTTTTCCCCCGAGGATTCCGCCACGGCGCTACACCACAGCCGACCTGGTGCGGCGCTGGTGCTCGCGGGCCGGACACACCCTGTCACCTCGGCTAAGGTGCGGCGATTTACCCGCGAGGCGCTAAAACTCTTGAGGTACTTCGTACTTGGTACCCTCTCGCCGCAATGAGGGCTCTGCCGAACCCTCCATGTCGCCGTCGATATGCTGCCATGAGAGACGTCGGAGGAAGTCATGATCACGGAGAACGGGTGCGGTCTGGCAGAGGACTGAAAGCCTCGGATCGACCAGGATCTCCCCCTGGGGACCCTCGTCGCAGCCCAGACAGCCGGTCCCGTCATCGCCATTCGAGGCCAGACCACAGCTCCCACGACCGTCGCCGTTCCCGCGAACGCAGCCGAGACCGACGTCGACACCACTCCTCCGAATTGACTCATCGGCACGACGATAAGGAGGACCTGATACCGCGATATCGTGCGAGCGCCCGACGCCATTCACAGGCCCGAGACGAAAAGTCGTCTCGCCGCAGCCGCAGCCGCAGCCGTGGACGTCAGGTTCTTAGCTCGCCATCCTCGACAAAACGCCACAGGGGATCCAGCTACTCCCCCGACGACTCCTACAGAAGGAGATCCAAGAAAGCCTACAGTCCATCTCGGCGTGAGCGGGATTACTCCCGGGACTCTGAAGCTAGGAAACGCCGACGACTTTCACCCCATCATCGTCCGGATTCATCGCCTCGTCGCCGCGCCCATTCTCAAAGATCTCCAACGCGCTCCGAAGACACCCGCTCCCGACGAAAATCCTACTCGAGATCTCCGAGTCGGGTTGATTTGATTCCCAGGCACGCGGCGTCGAGAGAGTCGCGAAGCTCGCGAGCCACCCGGCCTCGTCCGGTTTCACGAAGCCCCTCGCCAGTACGAGACCGCCCACGGGAGCCGGCTTCCCGGCCTCCTTCCTCCCCCTCGCGCTCCAAGAAGCATCTTCCTCCTCCAAGCGGTCCATCCCAAGATCAGCCAAGCACGGATCTTAACCGTCGGCCCTCTGTCCGGCACGCACCGCCGCGGTCTCCTCATCATCGCCGAGAAGAGAGACGCCGGGACCAGTCGTCTGAGCCCCATCTTTCTTCGCGCTCTGACTTCGAAGACGATATGGCGTCGCGAAGCAGCTATCGGGCTGGTAATAACCCGGCTTACGTGCATAAAAGCTATTACGGAAATGATTCTCGTAACGACGTCAAGGGTTACTCACAATCGCCGCCACGTGGTGGATCCTATCATAACTCACCTTCAGCCTCGCCTTATGGATCACATCGAGGCGGATGGTCCGGCCAATATTCTCCTCAAAAGTATGTCTTCGCGTCAAAGGAGCGCCAGAGACGTACCTTTACTAACATCCAATAGTCAATATTCAAACCATTATCAGCATGCCCATGGGGGTCATGGAGCGACGAATGGGCCGTCGGAGAATTTTCACTCCCATCATCCCCATTCTCCTTCTTACCCTGCACCATCTGGCCCATCCCAGTCTCATCAGCAAGGGGGCTATCGAGAAAACTACAGAGGTGGCTTCCGTGGTGGTTCCTATTCGAGTCGCGGTGGCCATCGCGGATCTGGTCCATCAAACGCGCAATGGAGCTCCAGTAAACCTGGGTCAACACTGCAGAGAAGTCACGAGTTTGCTTCTGAAGACAATGGTCGCCAGGATGCGCTGAGCGGATCCAATGAAAGCAAGAAGCAAGCCGATGACGCTGCCAGGACAAGCTCGCAAGGGGCAACGGAGAACACAAAGACTTCTCCCGATGAGGCCTCAGACACGACGAGACGCAATGAAGTGGCTACCTCGCTATCAATGCGAACCTCCACTTCCAACCAAGCTCCATCCCAACAGGGAACATCGGGCAAGTTCAGCTTTTCTTTCAAACCATCGTCCAGGCCCACGCCGACAGCTCCCAAGCTTGAAATCTCGCAAAAATTCAATGCGCCCCTGAAAGTGGAAACAGAGCCAAGAACCGACCGTGACCGGGACTCTGGCCGCGACCGTGATCGTGACCGCGACAGAGATCGAGACCGTCCTCAAGAGCGAGACCGTCCTCAAGAGCGAGACCGTCCTCAAGAGCGAGACCGTCCTCAAGAGCGAGATCGTCCTCAAGAACGAGACCGTGATAGAGATCGAGACCGCGATCATGACAGAGAGCGGGCCCGAGACCGCGACTGTGAACCACCTCTACACGCACCAACGGCCCCTGCATCAAGTCGACCCCGAGCGGATCTAAAGGCTCCTTATGGAGCTCCGAAGCCCTTACCCCGAACGCGAAAGATCAAGAAAATCATGAAAAGGCTGAAGGAGCGGCCATGCCTGCCTCCAGACCTGGCAGCTTCCGACTCCGTATTCTACAGGAAACCAGGCAATGAATCCGTTGTTGGATCAGGGACGTATGGCAAGGTCTTCAAAGGTCTCAATGTCTACACCAAAGGACTTGTCGCGTTAAAGCGAATCAGGATGGAAGGCGAGCGCGATGGCTTTCCCGTTACTGCGGTTCGCGAGATCAAGCTCTTGCAGTCGCTCCGACATGCCAACATCGTCAATCTCCAGGAAGTCATGGTGGAGAAGAACGACTGCTTCATGGTTTTCGAGTATCTGTCTCACGATTTGACTGGCCTCCTCAATCATCCATCCTTCAAGCTCGATCCGGCTCAGAAGAAACATCTTGCAAAGCAACTATTCGAAGGCCTCGATTATCTACACACAAGAGGCGTACTTCATCGAGATATCAAGGCTGCGAATATTCTGGTCAGCAACGATGGAATTCTCAAGCTTGCTGATTTCGGATTGGCTCGTTTCTACGCGAAAAGGCATCAACTCGACTACACCAATCGGGTCATCACTATTTGGTATCGTTCGCCTGAGTTACTATTGGGAGAGACTCGATACACGGCCGCCGTTGACGTATGGAGCGCCGCGTGCGTCCTTGTTGAGATATTCACTAAGCATGCAATTTTTGCCGGAGACGGCACCGAGCTCAGCCAGCTCGAGAAGATTTACAGTATCCTCGGGACGCCCAATCGCCAGGACTGGCCGGGGCTTGTCGATATGGCATGGTTCGAGCTCCTTCGACCGACAGTTAAACGGAAGAGCGTCTTCGCAGACAAGTATCAGGACAAGATTACCCCAGCCGCCTTTGATATGCTTTCGTCCATGTTTCTCTACGATCCTGCCAAACGACCGACCGCCGCCGAGGCCTTACAGCATGCCTATTTCACCGCAGAAGAGCCCAGACCGCGGCAAGCTGTAGAGTAAGTTACCTCTTCCCGTCCGCGCAACGCGCGAGGTTGCGGGAAATTCAGAGACTGACGGATTTTCCATGACAGACTGGCAAACATTGACGGCGAGTGGCACGAGTTTGAATCCAAGGCGCTGCGCAAAGAAAATGAGCGACGGGAGCGTGAGGCGAGGCGGGCAGCCAAGGATGTCTCGCGGGACAAAGACAAGAAGAGGGGACCGGAAAGCCAAGGACGCGAGCGGGAAACTAAACGGGCTCATGTGGACAGGAGCAGCTAGAAATGGCGGGTGCGCTGATTAGAACGTGCGATGAGTCAAATGCTTCGGAAACTGGTGTACTGGTGTGCTTTATGGTCTCTCTCCCCCCACCCTCCGACTCGCCCGTGTGCTTAATCGGCGGACTCGAGATAGGCTCAAGTTTGGCGATCCGATGGGTTTTACATGACGAGGATCTTCACCCGCGCAAGAGGCACATCGCGATGCGCCACTGTACATGATGGATCTTGAGCTTCTCAAAGTTTTCAGCCGTGCCATTATTCCACGATATAGCGATATAGACTCGGCAGAACAATGTTAACCAGGTCCGCAATCCATTCACGAGGGAACCTTGCCGCCTCCAAAGTACCCTTTCACCTCGCAAGAACCTCCCCTCCGCTCATCTGCCATCCGCCATCCGCGCTTGTCGGGTTGGTATGCGCAATCGCAAGACTGGTGACGAGAAACGAAGAACGAGGGGGCCAAGGAGGCGGGGTTCTGCGACGTCAGCCTGAGACAAGCAGAGTATATCCCACGCCAGCGGGCGACACAGAGTCTCTGGGGGCGAGGTTCCTTGAGTCGCGGCTAGCCTCGTTGCGTCGATACGGTCCCTCTCGGTTGAGGCTGTTGGGCGGATGCGCTGGTGATGACGGCGCCTTGCTCCTCCTCACCATCACGGCTCGGGTGTGTCTCATGGAGAGGAGGGGATGGCAGCGGGCCTGCGACGGGATGGGTGCTATTTAGTAGACGCAAGGCCCCCCGTCTCCCAAACGTTTGTTTTTGACGTTTCTGAAAGCTCAAAAGCCTTTGACGGTACAAGAAAACGCAGTACGACCAAGGGTACGCGTCCCCGAAGATCAGTGAGAGCATTCGCACATCCAGACTGTCCCTGCCACCATCGCACGACGCACGACGCTCCAGCAAGACAGCCTCAGCGACGAAGGCTGTCCGTATCTGCAATGAAGATCAACGCCGGCGCGTTCCTGTTGGCCCTGGCTGCCGCGGGGAGCGGCGCCATGGCATTCAATGTATGTTGCGCCCCCCTCGTGTCGTAAAATGCCCTATGCTTGGAGTTGAGGGTCGACGGGGAGGCGAGACTGGGAGGGCCTGCGGGATGGTCTTTCGAGAGGAGAGAGAATGATCGGGCGTGAGGGTGATTATTCCCTTCATCCATCCGAGACGAAGGCGGTTTGGTAGTGGTGACTTATTCGTTCGGAGCAGGTAAACTCTTCAACAGTAGCACCGCTAACGCGTCGACTCACGCGAAGAATTCTCCCAATCTCCAACCCCATCACGAGTCGCCCGATAGAACCAGGTCCGGCATGGCTCCTGCTCCCAACGAGCGCCGCGAGGCCGGCTATGGTGCGACCGCCGCCTCCGACGCCGCCGCCGAAAGCATAGTCTGATGCGCGGCCACCGATGAATTCGTATGTGAGCGCTTCAGGGCTCCCGTTTTCTGACGCATCAACCCGACTCGAGATTTCGTGCGGCAGGCCCGAATGATGGGAGCTTCAAACTGGGCTTTTGTGAGTGCCGTCTTGGCACCAGGGCGTCTTTCCATCAAAGAAATGATCATCTTTGGATTTGGATGAAGTAGCACGTAACTTGTGCGACTAATCATAATGAGTATATAAACGCAAGAGCAAAATCTCGCCAATATGCATCATATGTTCAGGTAACATGAGCTGTATGTTTGTAATAGTTGCGTCTTTGCCATTCACACGCGACTCGGCGACAGTGAAGAAACATCATTTCCAAATACTGCCAACTTGGTCAAGAGGAGAGGTCTCCAAGCCGACAAGTTCTGGCATCTTCATTTACATGAAGGTAGGGCATCATCGTGTCCAACGTCTGTCTGCGTAAGCGAGCCGCTCATTCAGCTGTGCTCCGAATGTATGTCTTTGTCTCATCATGAGTAGCTTCTCGAGGGGAGAACCGACACTGAAACAGGAGAGGAATGTGATACCAAATCAATCTCGATGGTCGCAGCGAGTGGTGCCCCGCGAGCGGGATCAGGCCATGTTCCAGGCCTCGAGATGCATCATGTCCTAGGACAATGGAGTGCCGCCAAAGTCCATCAGCTCTCTCGTCCACTTCAGCAGACTGCTGTGCAGTTGACATGTGAGTTGGGGCATTCGTTCGTCGTTGTATTGCTATATCGACGTCTCGATGGCGTCTTAAGAAGAGTGCGAACCATCTCAGTGAATTCAGGTGGCCTCAGGATACTTTGGCAGCCCCTTTTCCCTTGGCGCCCTCAGTAGATTTGAGCAGGTGACGCAGACTGCCTTCTGCACAACCATCTTGCCTTGTAGGTGAACTCCAAGGAATCCAGCCGCCAAGAGCAGCCAAGAAACCACCTTGATTAACCGAATGAGGGGCGGGAACACTTCCCTTGGCCAGCGGCTGTGTGCTACTGTCGGTCGACGGCGGCGCTGTGATCTTGATGACCCTGACAGAGTGCTTTACGGGGGTCGAGCCTGAAGCCGTCCTGAGCTCTAATTGACTTGTTGACGCTTGGGGCAATGCTGGTTCACCAACTAATCCACTGTTGGAGGGCTTTACTCCAGTGGTGTCTGGTGAAGAGGCCCGTTGTCGGGTGTTGTCAATGAGGGCCAACGAGTATGACGGCCTCCTGGCATGTGCCTTTGTGCGGTTATTTTCGTCTTGTGAATCTGCGTTCTGCAGAGCATCCCTGGATGGGGATTCCACAGGCAAGGTGCCGTGATCTTTCCATGAGGCGCGGCCGCGAACTTGGTCGGCCAGCTCGGCAGCCGACTTTTGCTTACATTTTTCTTCGTCCGAGCTTCGACTCGAAGACATGATGGTCTCCAGGGTACCCATGGCCCTGCTGTTCCTTCGCCCGGCGAGGGGTCTTCTTTGTCTTTTGATGCCATGTTCATCGTCTGATGATACAACTTGCAGGGTTGGCCCCGGCAACTCTTGGCTTTGTTGCGTGGCAGCTAGAAAAGAAGCACCAGATCCATGGGGGGCGTAATGAACCTCGTACTGGTTGCTCAATGAGTATCTGGACTTGGCGCATATCTCGGCGATACGATCCAAGTCGGCGTTAATGTCACCGCCCTCGCCTTGCGATTCCAGATTCGCCATGAAACTCTTGAAGGTGAAGGCCTCTACAGGAGGTAGGCGAGTTTCCTGCTGAACTTGTGAAACCTTGGCAGCTCGAGCACGAGCCATTGTGCCCAACATTCCACTTCCGGCGGAGCTGACTCTGCTTGAGAACAAGACTGCGCCAGGCCCCGCAGCATCTAGACCTGATAGCGACGCTGATGCTGCGTGACTGGACCGATCGGCCTTGACGGATCCAGCTGGTCGGCGCGAAGAGGCAACAGGATGATAGCTGCGGACAATGACGGGCTCCGAGTAGGTACTGCTCTGAGCGCCGCTCGACTTGGCGTAGCGATGGCGGCTCGGATAGTGATGGTTGATTTCGCGAAGAGCCGAGGTTCGATTCTCCGTGGTTGAGTCGTCAAGGGGTATAGGTTTCCCTTCGGCCGTCGAAGGCACAAGACTGGTCGAGGACGGGTTTGCTCGGCAGGGCTGGTGGAAGGAGAATGGAAAGGTATCCCGGCGGGGATCGGGTTGACGGCGCGGTATAGAGGTGGCAGAAGGACAAGACTTCTGGTGAGGAGAGGGGTGAGGCGAGTTGTTTGGCGGACTTGACGAAGACATGATTGATGAATCAAAGGATAGGGGGGGCTTATAAGAAGGGGTTGGTTGGGCGTTGAGAACAGGGGACTGCTTCGTACAACAGCTCCCGTCTCAGCAGCCCACGAAAGAGGGTGAGCGGCGGCGGGCGTCTGGCGTGTCCACAGATGGCCGGCAATAGTGTCCTAGATGGCTCGCAGGGATCTTGACGCAGGCTCGGGAGCGAAGCCCGGTTCACTGCGTCGGTCGCGAATGGATGCGAGGTCCGGCCCAGTGCGAAGAGAGAGAGGGCGCGAGGGAGAGAGAGCAGAGAGCTGGGGGAGCTACGGCCACGACGGGGGCGTATACTTTTTGTTGCCAGGGTCCCACAGAATTCCCCGACGGGGCGAGGTCGTGTCGGTGCCGGCGCCGGATCCAGCAAGCAGGCGTCTTGGGCAGAGAGCGTACAGGGCGGTCGAGGATGATGAGGCAAGGGCCCGGCGGCAAGGCAAGACGAGGTGACGGGTCTGCAGCGGAGGAGAGGCGAGGTGTGGAGAGAGGAAAGGCCTGCCGGCGATGGTGACCAAGAGGGGAGCAAGATGGCGACTGGAGTTTGGCGTGCAGGACGTGCGGCGGGCGATTTGATTGAAACGTGGCCGTGGCTGCATGAGAGAGTTGTCGTGGCTGTCGTGGAAAGGCAGAATAGGATATGGGGAGCAGGGGGGGGAGGCCAAGTTGGTGCAGGCACAGAGCGAAGAAGAGGGGAGGGGGCGTTGACGGTCGACTCATTTGCCGCGAATGCGTGGAAGGAGAGGCCAATTGAGGATGGGCGTGTGCAAAGTACTTGAGCGACGGCCGTGCTGTATGCGCATGCAAATGTACACATTTGTCGCGGTGCAGCGCGGCACGACAGCGGCACCTGCATCTACCGCGCGCGGCGCCAGGCGGTCCTGGAAACATTTGATGGAGAGACGGGCAGAGGTCTAGGTATATCGGGGTCATGCCTACCTAGGTAGTGACTTGGGTCACAGTCTGCCCTCACCACTGCGTGCCAGGGCCGCCGCTGCAAACCGATGGACTGGGCGAGCAGCAAAGATTGTACCCTCATGTACTAGGGGGGCCTAAAAGTCGGCCCCCCGCACTTGATTCTCAAGCACGGGGGGTCAATTGACCAGGAAAGGGTGCGCTGACCGGGAAACGGAACGTAGCTACTTCTTTTCCACGCCAAATTGTGTGTAATGGTAGGTAGACTATTTTAGCTGCAAACCCTTCGTACTAGCATCAAGTCTCCCCACCTATTCTACTAAGAATGTGAAGCTATCGCGTAACGGTCGGTAGGGCGACGAGATGCGTCGCGTCGCCGCAACTTCGCAATATCGCCAAAACTCCAATTTAATTCCAATCGCGCTCAAACTATCACGATGTCTTCTGATTGCGATGAGGAGTCTGCCATTGATAGGTGGATTAATTCGGATACAGGGAAGACAATCTTTTCGAAGAATACTGCGGAAAACCTCGAGACGCGCACCGTTGCGGCGGCCGAGCTATTCCAAGAGGGTTATTACCCTACGATTAAGGCTGCCGCTATTGCGCTGTGTGTGCCGTATAAACGACTCTGGTCTCGTATAAAGGGGCATCACCCGGTGAGTAAGAATGGAGGCAACTTCACGCTACTACAGCCGGAAGAAGAGGCCGAGGTGATATGTTGGGCACATCGTCGGATTATTCAAGGTCACCACATTCAGCGGCGATCGCTTCAACAGCACGCCAACACTATTCTGCGTGCTAAGGAGAGAGAGACGAGGGCATCGCGATCTTGGGCTCAACGCTTCATGCGACGGCATAGGGATATATTCCACCGCCGGAGGGCAGTCTCTAGAGACGCTAAACGTAAAGCTATGCAAGACCGGGCTAGCGTTGATGCCTTCTTTAAGGCTTGGTCTAACTTTATCGCCGATCACGGCATCAAACGCGACAACATCTGGAACTTCGACGAGACCGGCTTTATGGTTGGCTACCTCCAGAAGGGGACATTCCTGTGGACTTTCAACGAAATAGACAAGCCCGTATTAACTGACGCACACGATACTGTCTCTGTGACCGCAATTGAGGCTATATCTGCCTCTGGAGAGGTGATTCCGTCGTTCCTAATTCTCCCAGGCGTTCAAATCCCAGTCCGCTGGGTCGACAACGACCTCGACGGCGATACAATTATCACGACTAGTCCGAAGGGGTATACTAATGATATTATCGCGATCGAATGGATTAAACACTTCGAGCTTCACACGAGGCCCCGGGTCAAGACCGATACGAGGCTAATCCTTATGGACGGCTGTGATAATCACTTCACAGTGGAGATAGTTCACTTTTGTCACGATCACAATATCGAGCTCTTCCCGTTGCCGCCGCATCTCACGCATTATCTCCAACCCCTAGATGTTGGTGTTTTCCGCTCGTATAAACACTGGCATCAACAAGTGTTGTATCGCGAGATCGCCGACGGCGCTGCCGACTTTAATAAGACCGACTTCCTGTATCATCTTCAAGAGATTCGCACACGATCCTTTAAGAAACACACGATACTCTCATCCTGGGAAAAATGCGGCCTTTTCCCGTACAATCCGGCGATAGTTCTTGATCAGCTTCAAGATGCGTTATCTTCATTGACTCAGGATGTGGATAAGCAAGATCTTCCCGGCGCTGTAGGCGCCGGGAAATATGACGAGAATATCATAAGGGCACTCGAAGCGGCGGTCACACCAAGGGGCACGCGTTGTGCCCCTGCGCCGCGCACGCCCCTAACGAAGCCACTATTCGATTGGAATAGCGTCACAACACCAAAGCACAGCTTGATGCTCCTTGCGCAGCTTCAGCAGTACGTGAAGATACGGATCGAGGGATGCCTCGAGTCTGATGTGCCGTTGACCCCGTCAGTCAGGCATGTTCTTTCGAAGGCCAATCGCGCTGGGCGCATTCTCGCTCTGAATGGCATTATGGCCACGTCTGAGATGGCTATCATCAAAGAGAAGCAGCTGCGGCGATCTACGTTAAAAGAAGGCACCCAAGTTGTTGCCCGCTTCGGCCCCCTAAGTGTCCACGATGCTCGGGTGCGGGTGGCTCGCGATGAATATAACCGGCGCGCTTCACAAGAAGATGAGGCGCGCCGGATACGAAAAAAGAGGTCTCGTGAAGAGGTTCCCTTCGTGAGAAGATGGATGCGCGATCTTAGAAGCGTTGCTCGGAATAGTGTCACGAAGTGGAGGTTATCGGAGATGCGGCGACGAGGCGGCCTTACGAAGGCGGACTTCCGCGCGTATTTAGATAACCCGGAACAGCTCTGCTTACATTATCGCCTTTTTCGCGAGCTCAAGCACAAAGGAAAGATCGTGAATAGTTTCACCTGGCCCGAGGAATATGACGTCGATATTATTGACGATGCGGTGCTATTGCTCGCCACAGAGTATCACGATCGCGTTAGCAGCCGTAAGGCGCTTTCTCTCGAGGTTGACGGCATTGAGATTACTCAAATCCATGATATAGAGGCAGAAGGCGATGAGAACGAGGTTATCAAAGTTGAAGATGCTAACGAGGCAGCCCCGAGTGCGGATGCCCTCATTTGATAATATTCTTGTAGATAATTAGGTTGACGGGGTGTATGCGCTTACGGGGGGAAAACGATACTTCAATCGCTCTATTTTTACTATGAGAAATTGGCTTTTTCTATGTACCCCGATTTTCCCGGTCAGCGCACCCTTTCCTGGTCAATTGACCCCCCGTGCTTGAGAATCAAGTGCGGGGGGCCGACTTTTAGGCCCCCCTAGTAGACGAGACACCATCGAATCTAGGCAATGCGCTAAGGTACTCATCCAGCGTCCAGTCACTGCAGCTTGGCCGACGGTACGAAGTAGACTCCCGCCAGTGCCTGGCCGCGCATCCGCCATCCACGAGGCATTCGTCGTCCGCTGGCGTGTTGCGCACCCATTGGCCACCACGGGGCATCCCTACTTTACCGACTTCGTGCCTCAGCAGCGGCGGGGTAGACAGGCCGGCGACGTGTTGCGTCGAGAGACGTTGCGGTTCCCTGGCCGTGGCTCGCCGTGGTTGGACAATGAGCGCCGCAGAAACCTAATGCCCCAGAGTAAAAGGAAAAAAAGGTCTCGGACGCCAGAAACGTGGCTCGCACCATCTCGGTCCATTTCTCCAGACACGGTGTGGGACATGCGAGGCGAGGTGATGGAGCATGGGCGTGAGATTGGGATTGGGAAGCCACCGGCTGCGTCCTAACCATTACTTGGGACAATAGATCGACCCGAGCATCAGGTTCAATGTCTGACCAGGCAAAGTGCTGCGAGTCCGCCAAGGTTGTTTTGCATGCCGAAATGGCGAATGAGGCTTGATCAACGTTGGAAGCGCGAGCACCCAAGTCTTATGCGATCAAACTGCATGCAGCAACCGGGTGACCATTCTTTCAGATAGAAATGTTGCCGACTGTCGTTGAAACCCCAAACTAGCCAACACAACGTCGCGCTGAGAATCGTTCATCAAGATAGACTAGAGAGGACGCAAGGTGCAACTTCTAGAACGATGCGTAGCGACAAGCGTTCGACACTGAAGCCGTCCGAAATTATTGCTCATCTGCATAGGAATAAACTACTTTCTTCAAAGAGTAAGACTGCCACCCCGAAGCGCCCATGGACCAAGCCATGAACCTTGGTCGAACCATGCAGTACGAGCCAACGCACAAATAAACGACTTCTCCGCGACAGTACGAAAGGAAATGGCAGCACCCTTGCTGTAGAAGAGGGGCCAACCGTGCAAAAGCATTCGCTTCAATCTCGAAATCTCGAGGCTGTCGAAACTACCAGAGTACACCCGAAGCTTCCCACAAGACAATCAAGCCGTCGGCTGGGCAATAGTGCCGTAACCCTGGCCGCCCGTTTGTACATTGTCGGAATATACGCCTGGAGCTGGCCCGGTCGGGAATCGACCTTCGTGTGCCTGCTCGCGACGGTCATAGTAGACGTATTCGAGGTAGAAGGCATGTATGTGCCCCGGAATGTACCCCAGAATCGTCAGGCAAATGTTGATGAACAAATCTGCGCCAAGTTAGAGACAGTTCTCCGGGTACCGGTGCCAGGTCGAGGTTCACGTACCCATTCCACATCCTGCCACCGCCCATACACCGAGCGGGGGAACTTCAATCCATGTCAGTATCACTCTTGGAGGGCGAGGGCCATCGACGACCTACACAGGATGGTGATGAGGACGATAAGCACTGCAGATGCGACGCCCATGATGACGACGGCCGAGCAACACTATGTGTATGTTGAACGAGGGTATTAGATGCGCAGAGAATCGCCTGCTATAGGCCGACTGGTAGGGACAATGATGTGGATGTGATGAACGTCGAAAGCGGCACTTGATCGGGCGGTTTCGAGGGGCTGGTGAAGAGGTAATGTTGAGGGGGAAAGTGGCGTAGCACGCTTACGCCGTCGGACCTGCCTCTAGAGTCTAGACGCCAGGCTTACACCAGCTGCGCAGGAGCCTCTCATATCCGAGGCCGCTCGACTCGGCGCGGCTAACGTTTGGCAAACAAAGGACCTCGCGCCCAAGCAGCGGCCTTGCCAAGGTACCCTCGAGCACGCTAAAGTAATAGGCAGGTACCTCGAAAAGGGAAACCCGTCGTCCATGGACACTGAGGATACAATGCGATTCACAGTCGAAGCCCCGTGAATGACGTGTCTACGTAGCGGTTCACCCACCTGCCTCTTTGGCGAGCGCCGAGGCGAGCAGCGGGCAATTACGCGCTGTATGACGTAATGGAGTTGATGCAGTCATTTTCCAGGGTCCTTGTCACGGGCGGAAGGGAACATGTTTCTTCCGCCAACGTGCATCACAGGCGGCGGGTCGACGGAGCAAAGCTCCAGAAAAGTCAATTCAGCTGCGGGTCCACAGGTACGAGATACATTGTGGCTTTCCCAGGTCGTCTGTCAGACAATGGACCATGAATTTACCCTTTCTTGCACCCTGAGAAGACGCAGATAATGAAGTTACGGTATACAGTCCCTTGAGTGCATCGGTCTTCAGGCAACAATTGCCTTCATTGCGGATTCATCCGGCTGCTTTGTCTTTCGTCCCTGGGCATTTGCCGTGTCTGCTGTTCCACTATCTCGCATTCTCCGGGTAAGATGGCATCTCTGCACGAGGTAATTGCGGCACTCCCCAATCCCTACAACTCGAATGTCCTGGCGCGCGTATTCAACGAGAATCTTGTGATCTTGGTTGATCTCGACCGTTTCTGCGCGTGCCGTCATAACAACGGGCCTCTACAAGGCATCCTCTATAGGGTAGGAAACCCTGGCGGAATCACTGATGGCCAGACAACATGCGCCCAATCAATACATCGTACAGTAGAGAGATTCACAGCAGCCAGGGGTGATGTGCATGGACATCACTCATTCGAGTGACATTCACGTCTACTGCGCGTGATTTCGATAAAGATGCAAGCGGGATGTGACTGAATGTGGCATATGCAGCACATACGAGGGACCGATGCTTCGTCTTTGTCGGTGTGCCGCCGAACGCCTGCATCTCAAACGGACCCGGACGGCGTCAAGGCGACGAGCCCTTGAATGCTGCACGGGTTTGTCGTTGCCGATACAGCCTGGAGAGAGCCGGACGTGATCCGCAGATACTTGCATGCCGTTGTGGTCTAGTTCTCCCTCCAACTTTTGCAGTGCTACAGGGCCACGGCTCGGAGTGAGCCTTGCTTGCATATCGGTGGCCGGCCGTGACACCCCAGGGGAAGAGGGACGCATCCGCACGCAGGTTTCGTCATGCTTCTGGACTCGTGCTATCTCTCAGCAGAATCATGTGGGTCGCACCGATACCGTCCGATGCTCTCGGAGCGCGGGAGTTCGTGTCATGCTTGCCGGGTCGACGGACGTATTTGCATCCCGTCCCAATGTCATGTTGGAACCTGGGAGTGGTCTCCGGGTAAGCTTCCGGCGACCGCTAACAGCGCAACCGACAGCGCCTGGTGCAGCGGCAGCCACTAGAACAACCTTGGCAACGTTGGTCGACGTCTCAAGCGGAGAGTGCGCGATGGGTGGATGGATCGACTTGGACGGGCGTATCTCAAGGACGGTGAACCTTGCGCAGACCAGCGCCATCAAGGGCATCCAGAGAACACCGTAGAGCAGCCAGAACCCAGACAAGACGGCACAAGGTCTGTCCTTATCTGCACACTACCCGACGACTCCCGTAAATTAATCCCCACGATACTGTTGACCGGGTGCCATGACGGCAGACGGACTAGCTAGCCTGCAGCAAGGGCATACAGTATGACTGTACAGTACCAGAGCGGAGAGCCGTGCCAATGACCAGGGATAGTCTGCAAGTAGCACCAGGGAAAAGGGTGACGAGTGGCTTTTTTTGTCTCTTGGGCTTCCCGACGCCGAGGGCAATTATGCAGCGGAAGCGCTAGACCAAGGAAAGCCGCAGTAGGTAGGGTCGACGGATCCCTGATTCAGAGTCGCAAGCCAAACCGCGGCTTCGGATGAGTAGCGTCTTGTCTTGGACTCGGGGAGCTGCTTCCACACGGATGTACAGTCTGGCTACGAAGCGACGGCCTCGTCGTCCCAGTCGAGGGTAATAAATGCAACGACGCGAGCGTTTCGTCGACAGCTGCGGCCCTGGCACGACACAGTGCTTGGACTCGCCATGGGGGCACCAACGGCAGAGGCAGCCTGTCGCCCCGAGGCATGGAGGCTTGGCTGATGGACGCCGCTTGCACAGGAAATGGCCGCCGCTTGCATGCCTTGCGTGCCGGGCCGTCCATTGATCGAGACCCATTGACGGCCAAATGGGATGGGATGCATCGATACGGAAACGTGACATGGAAGCCTGGCCGTACTGTCAGAGCGCGCAGAAGGGGAGGGGGAAGAAAAAGGGACCGGGGGACCCATAGCTGGCGGTGGTGAGGATGGATTGAAATGGGCCAAACAGCTGACGGCCTGCCTGCCTGTGCTGGGCCCAACCGAACCGAGCCCGTTCGGCTGGAGGAAATACCGCCACGGAACGGCCAAATTTCCACGCAAGCTGCAAACCTCCACCACCAAAGGCCACCAAGACCACCACCACAGTCTTGCACCCCCCTTCTCTCAGTTTCAAGCCCCATCCAACCTCAACCACCGCGGGACTTCCAAGGGCCTGTTGCGCATTTCTGCCAGGGAGCAGTGCCATCTTTCCTTTCCCTCTTCATTCCGGGCTTGCATTTGCATTTTCAAACCCCCATCCCCCCCTTACCTCTTCGGGCAGTCGGATTCTCCAGCTCCGATCTGCGGCTCTTTTTGCTCGGCAAAACCTCCTGAGAGAGCTTCCCACCTGCAATCCTCCATCACCTGGCCTCCCCCCCCCTCCTCTCCCGTCGACTCGATCCCGCCGCCCGCTTCCGTCGACCTGGTCGGGTTTGCAGTCCGCAGCTCTTTCCAGCCTTTCCGTCTTGACTTCTTGGACGCAGGTCGACTGCCTGGCCAGATTTCCGCGTCGACGCTGCCCTCCCGACTCCTTGCCGTGCGTTGCTGTCGAGCCGGACCCTTCAGCCGCCCGTCCATCATGTCTGCGCAGCCCCAACTCAACATCGACCGCTACGTCGTCATCCATGTGGCCACGACTTGCGATGAGCATGGCGTCTATGTTACCAAGGACTCCGCCGAAGTAATCGAGCTCGGATGGATTCTGCTTGACGCCAACTCGCTCGAGGAGGTAAGAAGTCCACCTTTTGGCCATTCATCTTCCATCACCTGCCTGCCGGCCCCAACGGCTTCTTCACATGTTCATGACCATTGACCTATTGCCCCTATTAGATTACCCACGAAAGCGTTCTGGTCAAGCCTGTCAATACCCCGATAACTCCGCTGTGCAGTAAGTAACTTCATCACCCTCGCTCGTCTCGTTGCCCCATTGTTCGCCGAGCTGCTCCCCTCAACGTCGTGGCGTCACAAAGCCAGGTTTTTAGGGCCTGGACATCCTACTCGGCGACGTTGAAACAGCTTTGCCAGTTCGTCGAGGCTGACGTGGTTCTTAGCAAGCCTAACAACTCTCACATGGGAGCATGTCCGAAATGCCGGCACCTTCAGAGACGCCATCACTCGATTCGACACGTTTGCTACCGAATATCTGACGTCCAAGAATCTCGATTTTGTCTTCGTCACCCTCGATGCATGGGACCTCCGTGTGCAGCTACCACGGGAAGCCCGTGACAAGGCCGTTGTGCTACCACCCTATCTGCAGCACTCCCGAACCTTTGATTTGCGGACCGAGTATCAACGCTGGCAGCAGCATCATCCCGAGTCTCTGCCCTTTGGACCCTCCATGTTGTCCAACATCTGTGCCGCCCTCGAAGTCGAGCCCGTGCAGTCGAGCGCCCCGATCAAGCATAATCTGCCCTTCCACCTGCAGGCCCTGGCGCCTGCATCGCCGCGCCGTGCCATGGAAGAGGCCATCACTCTCGCACGTGTTCTGCGCGGCCTGATCCGCAAGTCGCAGCCACCACAGGAGCATCCCGACGTTTTGACCAGGCCGATGGACGCCAGGGCCGATGTACGTGCATTCCTATCTGAGAGAAGCAAAGTGCTTCACATGTCTGGTCTCCCGCACGACACCACCCAATCGGAGCTTGAATCTTGGTTTACCCAGTTTGGTGGGCGACCAATTGCCTTTTGGACCCTTCGTACTCCAGAGCAGCACAAGCCTACCGGCACTGGCTTTGCCGTTTTTTCCTCGCACGAAGAGGTAAGCCACTGAATGTTTCGAGCCATGTTACTCTTTGGTACAGCCGCTAACCGTCAAAAGGCTGCTGAAAGCCTTTGCATGAACGGACGTGCGCTCAATGAGAAGGCCATCGAGGTCTCACCGTCTTCCAGCCGCGTCCTGGACCGCGCCCAAGATATCCTGACGCCCTTTCCTCCGAGCAAAAATCGCCCCAGGCCTGGCGACTGGACGTGTCCTTCTTGCGGCTTCTCCAATTTCCAGCGGCGCACGGCGTGCTTTAGATGCTCTTTCCCGGCCATGGGCGGTGCTCCGGGTCCTGCAAGCGAAATGGCAGGAGGCGGCGGATATGGTTACAACTACGCTCCCCCGACTATGATGCCCCCTCCTCCCCATGGCGGTCATCATGGACCCATGGGCCACGGCGGTCGCATGGGCGGTGGTGGCGTTGTCCCCTTCCGCGCCGGAGATTGGAAGTGTGGTAACGAGGTTTGTGGCTATCACAACTTTGCTAAAAACGTTTGCTGCCTTCGTTGCGGAGCGAGCCGCGCCGGAGCTGCTGTCGTCGCCGACTCGGGATATCCTTCTCCGATGGACAACGCGTCGCAGTATAGCATGAGCCAGGGATCCATGGCCGGAACCCCCGGACCGGGACCGTTCGGCTCCGGGAACTCGTACGCCTCCGGCGGCGGATACAATCAACACTTTGGTGGGCCACCTAGCCACTTCCTGCCGTCCGGTCTTGGCGGTGGTGCTGGGAACTACCCGAGCTCTTTGAATGCCCAAGGGTACGGATCCGCGCCTGGCGCACACTCTGCTGGCCCGTTTGATAGCCGGGCTGCTGAGGCTGCTTTCCAGTCGGCGACCAACGGTCCGGCCTCTACGGGTCCCGGCCCATCTAACAATTTTTACAATAGCAACAACGGTGAAAACGACCCCTTCGCTTTCCTCTCGAGCGGAATTAGCGGGCTCTCTGTCGGCGGCGGAGATGCTCGCCAGAATGGCGGAGGCGCTCCTCCAAGCAAATCACCCGCCTAAAGGTGCGGAGCAGTCCGAACAGCTACGGCGAGCGCAACGCTGTACGCCCACCGACGTTGAAGTCGAAGCTACCTCGATAATTGCGCACTTTCCGTGTTGTCATTCGACCTCGCACCCGGTAGCGACTTTGGAATGAACATAGAGCACTTGGCCTTGGCAAATACTTTGTGGACTTAACTTACTGTTTCAAGGGAGCGGGATGAGGGGAGCATCGGTGCGATTTCGGTTTTCTGGACCAGGACGGGAGTGTCGGGCACTTTTCTTTTTCATTTGGAGGTATGTGTTGCAATTTTGAAGGCTGGAAGACAAAAGTGACTATACCACGGCTGTTCTGGTTCGACGGCACATCGGCACAGGCTTGGTAGCAACATGGTATTTCTTTCGGGGGGCGGGGTTGTGTTGCATCAACATTGCTCGGAGAACGCAGACTCGTTGGACGTGGAACTGCTGGAAACCTTTTGTTGTCCCGGGCGTGGGTGCATAGCGAAAGGGAGTGTTGCGGGTATTTCTTGGTCTTGGTGCGCGACTGAAATATTCAGATGGCGGCGTCCACGTCTTTGGTCACAACCCCGAGGCCATGGCATTTCTGTCATTGCCACTCTACTTGTTTCTTGATCACTCCTTCAGTCACTTATAACTTTGCACTTTGGTTCATTGTCTTGTTTGCTAAACTTGTTTCATGGGTTTCGCGAGCTGGCTCGGGGTGGTGGAGTTGGGCTGGACAGGAGCGGATAGGCCCTTGGAGCCGGGGAGGAGTCGGAAATTTGCCAAAGTCAAAACAGTCTGCTTGTATCTATCTCTTGTTCTTTTTTGCTTTTGTAATGCTTGGAGCAAGTGGACGATGCGTGGGGTTGGAGACTGGGAGTGTTTCTAAGTAAACTGAACGGAGAAAGGTTGGGGTTTATTGATGGGATTAGGATTGATAAATTGAAATAAAAGTTTGCCTTTCTCGCCCATGGGAGTCGTAGAGAAGGGGACTTGAAAAGCAGTTCGAGTTGGTTGCTGCGCCAGTCATGAGAATTGTGCCTGGGCACATGGACGTGTGGCTCGTTATAGACCAGCGTATACTGTATGCTTGGTACAGTGGATGGAGAGAATTTGGCAAAGCCACCGAGGCGTATCGGCGGGCGGTCAATCTTGTCCTACCTACCTACACAGGACAGGTTACCGACGACGTGATTACTCCGATGCAGATGGACAGGCTGTCAGGCGATGTTCCGCCAGTCAGGGCCGTGACCCGACCACCACATGCGGCGCCTTGTTGAGGCGTAACTGATGCATTGCAGAGTCTCGCGCTGGCCGGGCCCGAATCATGGTGGTATCGGTGCCGACTTTGTCAACGAGAGAAACAAGCCGGCGTCTGGGATGGGCGCAGACATGGCGGCGACGTGCCGGCCCAGCCCATAAAGGTGCCAGGAAGAAGACTGAGGGCGGTATAAATACTCCACCGCGGGGCTGCTGTCATGGCAGGTGTTATCAGGGGAACGCCGTCCAACGGAAAGGAGCAACACCACAATGGGTGGAGACGATTGAACTGGCCTAGCGCCGACCGATTAGTCCATCCGTGGGGAACAAGGCAGCTCTCAGCCGTCAGTGCTCCTTCCCTCCGCCGCCAAACATCGTCACCGCCAGAAAACTACCGTGCAGCAGGGCCACATCTGCTCATCACCCCAAAACCCTCATCCTCAAAAGGTGGCATCGGCTGGAGCTCTAGCCTCGGCGGCTTTCCGTCTCGCCTCTTCCCCGTCCAAGCGCCTTGTCGTCCCTTGGCAAAAGAGCCTGCCTTGCAAGCTACCAAGCGTGAGGACTCGCCCCAGCGGCGGACATTGGAGGTGAGTAATTTCTTGCGCCCCGAGCAGCAGCCATCTGTTTTTTTCCTTTTGCGAATTGCCTTACTTCGAGTCTCGAAACATTCCACCCACCCCCTTGTCGCGCATGGCAAGGAGAGAGCAGCCTAGCTTGTGCGTCCATTCGTTAGAGTTGATAGGAAGCAGCTACTAGGCTTTCACTCCTTGGCGCTCGACGGACTGCCTGTTCGAAGCCAGTGTAATCTCTGACGGGCAGGGTTGATATTGTCACTTGCTGTGCTCGTTGGTTCTGATTTTGGCTATTCATATTCACTCAACCCTGAATTACCCATGTTACATGAGCATAACGCCCCCCTGCCAGACCACGCGCAACCTCGATTGCTTCTCGCCGGCAAGGCGCCGTCTCTCGTTCTCCCTCATCGATGCTTCCGTCACTCCATACATTCTTGATCATAATCAACCTGCTAGGTTCCATGACCAGCATCAAATTTGGTCTCTGACTCACGTTATATGTGCTCTAGGTCTTCACTGGCAGCGCTTCGCTCTTCCGTCACAATGGCTTCGGGACACCCCAAGTCTCACTTTCGCAAGGTACAAAGCTTCAAGACAGACTATGCGCCTTGTACCATCACGCAATATGTCTCTGAACGCAGTGGCATGCAAGTCGTTGTCGCCGATCGCGAGGGCCCCAAGATCAACGGCTACTTCACCCTCGCTACAGAAATCTTTGACGATTCAGGAGCACCCCATACTCTGGAGCATCTAATCTTCATGGGATCAAAGAACTATCGGTACAAGGGTCTCCTAGATAAACTCTCTTCCCGAGCCTATTCTTCCACCAATGCATGGACAGCCACCGACCATACGGCCTATACGCTCGAGACTGCTGGCTGGGACGGCTTTGCCCAGGTTCTTCCCGTCTATCTTGAGCACATCATCTTACCAGTCATTACCGACGATGCCGTTGTTACCGAGGTCTGGCATATCGATGGTGAAGGCAACGACGCGGGCGTCGTCTACTCCGAAATGCAGGGCGTGCAGTTCCGCAGCTCCGAGATCATGGATCTCAAGGCCCGTCGACTCCTCTATCCTGAAGATGTTGGCTTCCGATATGAGACCGGTGGCATGACTGAGGCTCTCCGGGTTCTCACTCCTGAGCGTATTCGTCAGTTCCATCGCGACATGTACCAGCCCAGGAATCTTTGCCTCGTCATTGTTGGAGAAACCAACCACGAGGATATGCTCAAGATCCTCGATGAGTTCGAGGATAGCATCAAGGACGACATTCCTCCTCTCACTGCACCCTTTAAGCGGTAAGACCACCATCTTGATCTTTCCCTTGCAGCATATCATTCCTCTCCGCGGCCTTTGCCTTCCCTGGCCGTTTTTCTCAAAGACTAATGTCTGTTAGACCGTGGGTTGAGTCCGCTCAACCCCCCGCTCTCAAGGAGACTACAATCACAACTGCCGAGTTTCCTGAAGAAGACGAGTCTGTCGGTGAAATCTTGGTTGGCTTCTTTGGACCTGATTGCACAGACCTCATCGCTACATCGGCTCTCAATGTCCTCTTGACGTATCTCTGTGGCTCCTCGGTATCCATACTCGAGAACGCTCTGGTGGAACGTGAGGAGCTGGCCAGCTCCATCAGTCACTGGTGGGACTCTCGACCTGATTCCGTCATCTGGCTGCAACCCACTGGCGTGGCCACCGAGAAGCTTGAATTCGTCGAAAAGCGGCTCTTCGAACTTCTGAAGGAGGTTGCGGCCAAGCCTCTTGATATGGAATACATGAGAGAGTGTATTCGCCGGGAGAAACGACAAGTCCAGTTTCATGCCGAGACTTCAGAGTCTTTCTATGCCACAAACATCATCACCGACTATCTTTTCGGAAAGCGCGACGGCTCTACACTCAAGGATCTCGAAACTCTGAGCGAGTACGCTACGTTGGAACAGTGGACCGACGAGCAGTGGCGAGATTTCCTACGCAAATGGATCTCTGATGCCCATCATGTCTCTATTCTGGGCAAGCCCTCCCATGAGCTCGCAATCAAAATGAAAAACGAAGAAGCAGATCGCTTAGCGAAGCGTAAGGAGAAGCTCGGCGCCGAAGGCCTCCAAGCTTTGGGCAAACGCCTCGAAGAAGCAAAGGAGAAGAATGATGCGCCGATTCCCGTCGAGGTCATTGATCGCTGGAGTGTTCCTAGCACCGAATCCATTCACTTTATCGAATCGGACACTGCACGTTGCGGCAGGGCTCGATCTGTTGGTCTTGGTAAAGGTTCTGCCCAGAAGCTCATCGATGGCGCGACGGCAGGAAACCTGCCGCTTTTCATCCAATTCGAAGACGTGCCAACAAATTTTGTGCACATTACGATCCATGTCGGCACTTCTCAGGTGCCCGTTGAGCTCAAGCCGCTGATGCCTATCTTCAGTGACAACTTCTTCAACACCCACATCAAGCGCGATGGGAAAATCATCAACTTTGAGCAAGTTGTCATGGAACTAGAACGAGACAGTGTTGGCTACGGCATCGGCTCTTCACGCTCCCTGGGAGATCCCGACGGCTTCATGATTCAGTTCCAGGTCGAGCCTGAAAAGTATGTCGCTGCGGTCAACTGGCTGCGCACAATGATGTTTGACTCGGTGTTCGACCCTCAGCGACTGCGAGCTGCTGTAACCAAATCTTTGGCCGACATACCCGAGGGAAAGCGTGATGGACGTGGCATGGCCAGTGAGGTCGACGCAGCCATTCATATGGAGAAGTCATCTCTGTCTGTTGCTAAGCGTGTCCTCGTCCGTGCCGTCTACCTGAAGCGTCTCAAGAAGCTCCTCAAGAACGAGCCAGAAAAGGTTGTAGAGTGGTTCGACACGGTGCGGTCCTCGCTCTTCACGTTCCAGAATATGCGCTTTTTGGTCACAGCGAATCTCAAAAAGCTCGCAAACCCGGTGACAACCTGGGATCCGTTGGCCGAGGCCCTCTCTCCACGACAAGAGATGGTGCCCATTCCCAAGTTGTCAAGCTTGCTGAACGATGAGGGCCGAAAGCCTGGCTCGGTCGGTGCCATTGTCATCCCCATGACCACCTTGGACAGCTCGTACTCAGTCAGCTCCGCCCCAAGCATCACAAGTCTGTCAGACCCTCGCTTTCCCGCCATCATGGTGGCGATTGGATACCTCGAGGCCGTTGAGGGACCGCTATGGAACGCTGTTCGCGGTGCGGGCTATGCATATGGATCCTATTTTTCGCGAAGCGTCGACTCTGGCATTCTCTCTTACCGCGTGTATCGCTCGCCCGACGTATCAAAGGCCATCATAGCATCTCGCGATGCCATTCGAAATATCGCCGAGGGTCAAGTCAGCATCGATAAACACCTTCTCGAGGGCACAATGAGCCAGATTGTCGTCATGTTCGCTGACGAGCAGTCGACAATGCCCAGTGCCGCTCAGCAAAACTTTGTCCAGGGAGTCGTGCGCGGTCTGTCCAGTGACTGGAACAAGGAGATCCTTCGACGTGTTCGAGCCGTGACTGAAGATGAGATGAAGGCCGTCATGAAGGAGCTTATCCTGCCATGCTTCAACCCCGGGACTAGCAACGTTGTAGTGACTTGCGCCAAACTCATGGCAGAAGTAAGTCATACTCTTCCTACAAACTCCTCATCCTGGCAGTGCTTCTCAGCACTTGGCCCCAGGGCTATCGCTCCGACAATCATGTGTCATGTCTTGCTGACCTCATCTTCTTAGGGCATGGAGACCGCCTTCCAAGGCATGGGCTACAAGGTCCAGACGCGCGAACTGAGCTACTTCCACGACGACTACGGTCTCGAGGCTGGCGCCGACGACGAGGACGACGAAGAGGACGAGGATGACGAGGGATCCGAGGGATCCGATGACGGTGACAGCGACGAGAGCGACGACTGAGGAGAGGGTTTAGACAAAAGTTGAGGCGGCTACATGCGAAAAAAGAAGTGTAGTAGACGCGTAGGGCGCTTTAGAAAAGATGTGAGAACATGACAAAAGTTTGGCGGAATAGAATCGCAGTGTTTACTCTTCTTGCACCACTACGCGGGTCTGATTCATCAGTGCAGGTCGCGATGCAACTGCGAAGCAGTACATTTCTTTGACATCTCGAACTGAGTGACACGATCTTATCGTACAATGGGTGAGTTCGTCGCCCTGTATACCACGTTCTGATGCGCGATATTCATCAACCAGACCGCTTGCTGGACGCGAGGCCAGCCGTTCCAACCCGCCCTGGCTGGGCAAGCCAGTAGATAGCCCACGGCATCTACCTATACACCATCCTCCTCTTTGCCACCTTGGGGCTCTTTCCTGGTCAATCTCACCGTGGCCTTCTCACAGCTCATCCCGTCCGCTGGCCTTGGCGACGCCCTCCTTGTCCTTGTCCTTTTCGCTGGTGAGGGCCTGCTGGGGCTTCCAGTCGAGAGCCTTGAGGCGCTCCGACAGGTGCGGGTGCGAAAAGTGGTAGCTGGCATACATCCAGTCGGCGTCCATGGTGCTGAGGTTCTGGGCGTGCAGCTTGATGAGCGAGGCGGCGAGCTCGGAGCGGAAGCCGAGCCGCTTGGCGAAGTCATCGGCCTCGAACTCGAACTTGCGCGAGAGGACGTTGAGGAGCAGCTTGATGACGGTGTCCATGGGGGAGAGGGCGTCGGAGAACAGGATGAAGCCAATGACAATGGGGTGCTGGGCGTGGAAGCCAAAGGCCGAGTAGAGCGAAGCGTTGTTGATGAAGACGGAGAAGAGGCTAAAGACGTAGAGAAGATGGACCTGCAGGGTGTTAGGTGTTAGCATACGCTCGACAAGTGCCGAGAGAGGAAGAATTGAAGAGCCCGGGAGGCCCAATTGGTGTATATGTGCATACCTGAGCAATGCCAAAGAGGCGCGTCGTGTGGCCCAACTTCCAATGACCAAGCTCGTGGGCGAGAATGGCAATGATTTCGGACGTCTCCGTCTTCTCAATAAGGGTATCGTAAATGACAATGTGCTTCTTCCAGGGAAGACCGTAAAAGTAGGCATTGGAGTGCGCGCTGCGCTTGCTGCCGTCAATGACAAACAGCTCCTGCAGGGGAAATTTATGGCTGGCGGCGAGCTGCTCGACCTTCTTCTTGAGCTCACCCTCGTCGAGCGGCGAGAGCTTGTTGAAGATGGGCTGGATGAAGATAGGGTAGGCGGTGGTGGTGAAAAGCTGGAGGCCGGCGGCGAAGACCCAGAGGTAAAAGACGAACTGGTTGCCCGTCTTTTGGATGATCTTGAGGAAACCGGCGAGGATCGGGGGCATGATGACGGCCGTGAGCAGGTTGGTCTTTATCATGTCGGTGACGAAGAGGGCGGGCGTCTGCTTGTTGAAGCCGAAGCGCTCCTCGAGGACAAATGTGTTGTAGATGCGCGTGGGGAGGTTGAGCAGCTGCTGGATGACGATGAAGGCCATGACGAAGACGATGGAGTGGCTAATCTCGCCAGAGAAGCGGGCGGGCGCCCAGCGCAGCAGCCAGGCGCCCGTCAGCGACCACAGCGCGGGCAGGACGTCGAGCTGGACAAAGGCAAAGTTCTGGATCTGGGCCCATAGGCCGCTGGCAATCTCGAAGCGCGCCTTTGCGCGGCCGTACGCCTGCGACTTGTCAAACGTCTCCTGGGAAATCTCCTTTGCCAGCACGGCCGGCGGCTTGGTCCGCTGCAGGACCTGGTACTGGCGCAGCGTGAGGAACGACTCAAACAGGTAGTGGCCAATGGAGAAGCCCAGGATGAGCTTCTTCCATGGGAACAGGGGGCGGTCGAGGAACAGCGACAGGCGCTGCGTCGTCGAGCTCGGTCAGCCACGGCAAAGGTCAAGATTGCAGGTCAAGATTGATTGGGATGCGAGGCGACGTACCTGAAGGAAATCCATGCTGGGCAATGGCAAACGCGAAATGCCCCGAGAAATCGAGACGAATTATCGCAGTTTGACAAGAAATGCAAACCAGAGAGAGGAATCTGCCAAAGACAAGGTGTCCATCCCAAGTTAAAGCATCAGTACTTCGTAGCAGCTGAGCTAATCAGGGACGGCCCGGAGTTCAAAGCCACGTAATTAGCTACCTAGGTAGGCCGCCCAGGAGCGTGTCGTTACGTACAAGTATCCGCGTAGCCAGCTTTACGAATACAGTACACTAGCGCCATCATCGTAATCGAACCTCTTGGACGCGACACCCCCCCTCTAGAAACACACACAGTCGTTCAATGCAGCAAGAGCGCCTTGAATTGATGATGGTCGCTGGCAGTGCTCCAACTATACACAGTAAAAGTACGGCCACTTTGCGTCTCTTGTCCGCTCCGTCAGAATCCTCCACGTTGCTCGCCGCTTTGTACGCCATGAGCTCGCTTCTCGTCCGCTTGTCCATGACACGTTTATAATAGTCGACTCGTCCACAGGCCTCTCAATACGCCTTCCGCCAATGCGGAACCAGCTACTTGAAATAGGCAGCGTCATCTTTTGCGCACCTCTGCTCTGGTTCATGACGAGCCGCGGGAGCCGTTTCCTATCTCGCGACGCCCTTACTCTTAAACTCGTTGATCGCCGCCAAGACTTGGCCTTTGAACGTTGTCATCAGCTCGCCTCTGACAATGCCCTTGAGATTATCCAAAGGCATCCGCAATAGCTCAGCCTTGACAATGTTCTTGATGTCGTCCAGAGGTATCGGCAACATGTTTTCGGGCTCTAGCGCTTCCAGCAACATCCTATTTTCTACTCCTTGGTCAGCTGCCTTCCGCCCTGCTGCTATGCGAGTCGGGTTCGGGCCCGTGGTCCCAACCGTCTTGAGGGTCTCCTAGTGCCCGTTTGTTGCCGGTTGGGGCGGTTGCTGTGGAGGAGGTGGCGGTCGCTCGGGCCCGTACGTGACTGGACGCCCATGCTGCTCCACAGGCTGTACCTCTTCTTCCGTGTCGTCGTCAAACTCGCTGAGCTCCTCCTCCTCGCCCTCCTCTGAGTAGTCGCTCTCATCGCCTTCGGCCCCGCCCTGGCTATTGGAGTAGCAGCTCTCTATTGTGCCCGTCATTCCCGGAGGTACTTTTCGCCCTTGCTGCTGCATTTGTTGGATTATGCTCATAAGCTTCTCCGTTTTCTTGTCGGTGGCATCGAGCTTCTTCTTCCACTCCTGCCGCTCCTCGGCCATGCGAATGATGTTGGCTGCTGTGGCGTCCTTTTGTCGCTTGAGGGCTTCGTTCTCCTTTTCGAGGCGCTTGCCTTTCTTCGACATGTCCTCCATTTCCTTGCGAAAAGACAGGAACAAGTCGTTACTGTTGTTTAGCGTGTCCTCGACCTGAACAGTGGAAACGTGTTAGTCTCAATATAATCAACAGCTCCTGACATCTTCGAAAAGGTTACAGACCTGCTTGAACTTATCAACGTAGACATTCAGCTGGTTCCGAAGTTCTGTCTCCGTCTTGGTAAATGCTTGAACTTGTGCTTGAAGATGGCGCGCTTTGCTTGACTCGGCTTCGGCGTTCTTCTTTTCGCGCTCGTAACGCGACAAGTGATACTGCACCTCGAGCTCCTTGGTGCGCATAAGCGAATGAAAATGTAGCTCCCGCAGCTCGTACTGCTCAATAAAGGACTTGAAGCGGACACGAAACCTGTGAAACTCGCGTCAGCACATACACCACACCAATCATTGAGGCGCGTGGTGTGGGCGTACAGCTCGTCCATTTCCATATCAACAACCTGCTTGCGTGGCGTGTCCTTTTCTTCTTGGTAGCCCTCCAGCTTCCCAAGCAAAGTCGCATACTTCTCGTCCCAGGCCACGCCGTTGCGCTTTTGTGTCGTCTGAAGCTCTTTGTTTTCGTTCTGCGTGCGATCCGCCGTCAGCCACTGTTGCGCCGAAAGAGATATCAGTAGCTTCGGCGCCGGCACGTACCTTCATCTTGTTGTTGTCCCTCTGGAGTTCCCGACAGAGCTTCTCCAGCTTTTCCTTGAGTCCCACAGTCTTGCTCAACTCGGTCCTGTTGGCATCGCGCTCTTTCTGAAGGGTATCGCCGCGCTTCTTGTTCTTTTGGTTCTCCTTTTCCAGACGTCGCATGTCGGCAAGCAACTCACTCGATCGCTTGGTGAGATGATCAATCTTTTGCATGTCGTCCATCTTGGCAACCTGTTGCATCAGATCGCGATTGGCTCGTTTGACTTCTCTTTCTGTACAGGACAAACCGTCAGCATTCTTGCCGGACGCGCTCTTTCAAAACTCGGCGGGAGAGGAGGAATAATAAAGAGATGCGCGGAGTTGTGGCTGACGAACCAATCTCGAGCTCCTGGTCCTTTTCTCCCGCTGCGTCCTGCTCTAGCTGAGAGATGCGGGCCTGGAGAAGCCGCGAGGCCTCGGAGGAATCCATGGCTTTCTTGCCCTTAGCCTTTCTACTTGCGACCGGCGGCGGATGCGCATGACCGTCGTGACCATTGGCCATTGGTGGTTCGATCTGACTCGCAGGCATCGTCTTCAGGTCTGTTCAACGTTTAGGCGGACAGCGGGGAAGCGAGCCGTCGCATCCAGGTCCCAGAAACGGTTGCATTCACAAAATGAATGAGAGGCGACGCCGAGCAAAATGGGGTTCGACGCGGTGAACTGTATCGCAGAGGAGGACTATACTTCGTCCAGCTCGAACAGGGCTCGTGATCGAAGTCGTGGGTTGGAGGTCGAAGAGCCTAGATGGGCCTGGTCAGAAGCGTCGTCGTCATGAAATTCCTGCCAGAGCGTGGGCTGCGCGAGGTGCATTCTTGCGTACCGGCACAAACGAGACGCGGGTCGCGGGTCAAACTCGGCTTCAGGGAGAAAGTGCCGGCACAACAGCGAGCGGGATTGGCAGCCTCGGCGTCGGTCGACAACGTTGTCGAATAACGATGCTGCGGCGGTGCGATGGCGAGGTGCGGCGTGGAGTGGTTTTCGGCCTATACTTTGCTATTCGTGAGGGAGAAGAGGCGGCTTGATAGTTCTTAACGCCAGCCAGGCCTAGTTTGGCGCAGAAAATGTTAGTGCGCTATTGGCAGTTGGCGCCGACGAGACGGCCGGGGTCTCCACGAAGTTCTGATCATGACTAATCACGGACCTGCGCGTTCGGGACAAAACCACATGTACCTTGTACCACCACCTGCAGCCACCAACCGGCGCTATCGCTATCTAGGACCAGATACGTCAGACTCCTATGTTTTTGGCACGTCTCGTTGCCGCAGGAAAAAATATCGAATCCGACGGGAGCCTCGTCGAACCGCGAGATCCTGACTCCCGGCATTTCGCTCATTTCATCTTGAATACATCCAGGGCTTCTCTTGGATTCGCGAGTCCCCTCGATACACGCTCATCACTAATCTCATCCTCGATGTTATAGCCTCGGCCCTTCTTCTCTCCAGTCTTGACCTCCCTCGCGATGCTTCGCAACGCTTCCAACGCGGCTCGAAGAGCCGTCACGGAGCTCTCGCAATACCCAAAGCCAGGAGATACGCTTCATGGCTTCACGCTTGTTCGCTCGAAGCATGTTCCTGAGCTGGAACTCACGGCGTTGCACCTGCAGCACGACAAGACCGGTGCCGACTACCTGCACATTGCTCGCGAGGACAGCAACAATGTCTTTTCCATCGGCTTCAAGACGAATCCGCCGGACGACACGGGCGTTCCCCATATTCTAGAGCACACGACGCTCTGCGGAAGCAACAAGTATCCCATCCGCGACCCCTTCTTCAAAATGCTTCCACGCACGCTCTCCAACTTCATGAATGCCTTTACGGCATCTGATCACACCTTTTACCCGTTTGCGACTACCAATGCGCAAGACTTCAAGAACCTCATGTCTGTCTATCTCGACTCGACATTACATCCGCTGCTGAAATCCTCCGACTTTACTCAGGAAGGTTGGCGAATCGGGCCTGAGAACCCATCGGGAGACGCAGAGGAAAGCAAAAAGTTAGTCTTCAAGGGTGTCGTCTACAACGAGATGAAGGGCCAGATGTCCGATGCTGGATACCTCTACTACATTAGATTTCAAGATCACATTTTCCCTGACATCAACAACTCTGGCGGTGACCCCCAAAAAATCACGGATCTCACCTACGAGCAGCTTCGCAAGTTCCATGCTGAGCACTACCATCCCAGTAACGCCAAAATATTTACATATGGCAATATGCCTCTGGCAGACCATCTCAACGAGCTTGATGCCAGGCTTCAAGCTTTTGAGAGGATACAAGCGGATAAGAAGATCTACGAACCTATCAAATTGGACGGGCCGAAAGAAGTTACACTCTATGGGCCCCTCGACCCACTTGTCGACGCGGACCGTCAATACAAGACATCTGTATCGTGGATAACAGGCGACACGACGGACATTCTCGAGTCGTTCTCTATTTCTCTTCTGTCTACCCTTCTCATGGACGGATACGGCTCGCCGCTCTATCGAGGACTGATTGAGGCTGGCATGGGCGCTGACTGGAGCCCGAATGCCGGATACGACAGTTCGGCCAAGCGCGGCATCATGTCCATTGGCTTGACTGGTGTTCAAGAGGCGGACGTGCCAAGGCTCAAGGAGCGCATTGGCGAGATCTTGCGCCAGGTCCGAGACACGGGCTTTGATCAGACCAAAATCGACGGTGCCTTGCATCAGCTCGAATTGTCACTCAAGCACAAGACTGCCAATTTCGGCTTCTCCATGCTCAACAGATTGAAACCAAGGTGGTTCAACGGCACCGACCCCTTTGACTCGCTGGCATGGAACGACACCATCAATGCGTTCCAGCGCAAGTTGGCGCAAGGTGGCTACCTTGAAGGTCTGCTCGAGAAATACTTCCTCAACGACAATACCCTGACATTCACAATGGCACCATCAACGTCGTTCGGAGATAAGCTTGCGCAAGAAGAAAAGGATCGACTGGCCGCCAAGATTCGTGAGGCTGAGCAAAAGGCTGGCAGCAAGGAGAGTGCGTGGAAGCAGTTCGCGGACCGAGAGATGGCTCTTTTACAAGAGCAAAACAAGACGAACACCGAGGATCTCAGCTGTCTACCTACCGTCCACGTCAAGGACATCCCCCGTCGCCGAGAGCCCGTCACCTTGCGAGAGGAAACGATCGCAGGGACCTCCATACAGTGGAGAGAAGCGCCCACCAACGGCCTCACTTACTTCCGTGCCATCAAGACACTCAAGAACCTGCCAGACAACTTACGAGAGCTCATTCCCCTCTTCACGGACAGTATCATGCGGCTCGGCACCAAGGATATGACAATGGAGCAGCTGGAAGACCTCATCAAGCTCAAGACTGGTGGTGTGTCAGTGGGCTACCACTCGACTCCATCGCCATCAGACTTCCGTCAAGCCAGCGAAGGCATCATTTTTACCGGCATGGCTTTGGATCGAAATGTACCTGTCATGTATGACATTTTGCGGAAGCTGATTCTCGACACGAACTTTGATAGCCCAGAGGCTTCGCTCCGGATACGTCAGTTGTTGCAAGCCTCGGCAGATGGTATCGTCAACGACATCGCATCATCTGGACATCGCTTCGCAGTGGGTTATGCCGAGTCGAGCCTGACGCGAAGCGCTTGGCTGAGGCAGCAGGTCGCTGGCCTTTCACAAGTGAAGCTCATTACCAAGCTTGCCGGTCGGCCTGAATCGGACACGTTAGAAGACGTCATTAGCAAGCTGAAGCAAATTCAAACCTTTGCATTGGCGAGTGACGACATGCGAACAGCCATCACCTGCGGGTCTGAAAGCGCACAAGAAAACTCACGATCGCTGCAGCAGTTCATGAAGAGTTTGCCCCAGGCTGCAGCCAGGACAGAGTCCGCCGCCCCCGCGCGGCTTGTCGCGGACCGCAAGACGTTCTTTCCTCTGCCGTATCAGGTTTACTATGGCGGGCTTTCGGTTTCGACGGTACCGTATACGTCGCCGCAGAGTGCGGCTCTGCAGATCCTCTCACAGCTGCTGACGCACAAGCACCTGCACCATGAGATTCGCGAGAAGGGTGGGGCCTATGGTGGCGGGGCCTCATACAAGGCGCTGGATGGACTCTTCAGCTTTTACTCATATCGCGATCCGAACCCGCAGAACACCGTCAGCATCATGCGCCATGCGGGTCTCTGGGCTGCCAAGAGGGACTGGACTGCACGCGATATTGAAGAAGCCAAGATCTCGGTTTTCCAAAGCGTGGATGCTCCAAAGGCGGTCAACCAGGAAGGTATGTCGAAGTTTCTGTCGGGCGTCACAGAAGAGATGAAACAGCAGAAACGTGAGCAGCTGCTCGACGTCACGCAAGAGCAGGTCAAGGAGGTCGCGCAGAAGTACCTGGTAGGTGCAGTGGACAAGGGAGATGAGCGAATCGCGTTCCTCGGCGAGAAGCATCCTTGGGCCGATGATGGCTCGTGGACGCTACGGGAAATGAACGTGGCCGGCGCTTCGTCCGAGTAAGAGGCTGCTGCAGCGGCAGCTCAGCCTCGAGAGCCGGACGATACCACAAACGGACGCGGTTGTACGAGTCGAAGCTGTATGACAAAATGACCCATGCATGTATAGATATACGGCGAGGGCGAGCATTCTCGCACGCCATGTACAAATCACTCATCTCAACAATCGGACGGGAGCAAAAAAAGGCTCATACTTTCGAGAGTGTCGGTGTTGGAGGCCTCGGGTGAGCGGCATACAAGTCGACGGGGAACGCGTTCAGATACGATACATCTCTCTGCCCAGGGTTGCCGCACGGCTTCCCATGACCATGGCTTAGAGACCACAAAAAGACGCAAGAGCAAATGCTGATTTCCGAGTCGGGCGCCCCTTTCTTCTACGGAAGCGCTGAGGTGCCCTGGAGGCACCAAGTGTAAAAAAAGGGGGAGCACGGCGAGGAGTCCGCTCGTTCTTTCAGACCCGGAGTCCCTGAGCTTTGGATTCCCGGACTAGAGAACAGAGTACAGGCCACGCCAGACCAATGTCCTGTATTGTGATGAGGCCCTCGCGTGCACCCGTAAAAGCTGACGCCGATGGAGTCCTGCTTGTGGAGCGACTAGCTGCCGACAAAGCCGAACTGACGACGACGGCGAGTCGAGATGAGGTCGTGTTCGTGGGTACAGCCGGCGGAGAGATGACGGCAGCGACAGTCATGCCACATGCGCGGATGATGACGCACAGCTAGCCTTTGAGAGTGCGTCGGCGTAGACCAAGGACTGAGCTGCAATTGGGTTTGCGGCTGCGGCATCGGCAAGGGGTCATGACCGGCACCAGCCAGTGACAGGTGACTGCGGGCTGGCGCGAAGTTTAAATGCCACACGAGGCACTTCGTAATGTACAAGCATCTACATGGGAGAAGCAGTGTTCAAGGTGCAGACGAGCATGCGCGTCGCAAAGAGCAGTGACACCCCGTTTAAGCATTCCGACCGTCTTGGTCTACGAAAAGGCGCAGCCAAGTCCAATCCTGGAGAAGCGGCAGTCATGTCGAGTTGCGTATAAGAAGCGTACCAAGACACGGAGAGAGAGGGCAACGAGGCCCCGACCGAAGGGGTCAGACTCGCACTTGGACCCCTTGAGCAGCTACCGCAAGTAATGTGGAAGAACACGAGGGAAATGCTCCATGAAAGGGAACACAAACTGCACATTCGGCAATGGCGTTCTGCTGGCGCGAGGACTGGCCAGTGATTGCTCCCCCATCCTCCCCGGACTCTCGTATCAAGCTCCCCAGTTACAGTTGGAACTTCGTATGCAAGCTCCAAGTGAAAGAGCTGTCTATATTCGATTACACGCAAGGTAACTTTCACAACGCGCCGTACATGCATCCAAAGGCAGGGGGAGAAGTCTACACTTGTACGCCCGTGAAAGGGAGTGTGGTCGCTGTAAGTGGATGGAGGAGGTATGCGAATATACCAAAGAGATAGAGTGAAGCCGCCTGGGCAATGGAAAGCCCGGTGATAGATTTCGCGCGCTCGTCAAGTGATCTTGTCTGGTTATGCGATTGGAGGTGCGGAGTAGTCGCATCCGATGGACAGTCAAGGCGTCGGCGACAAGACGGTGATAGAAATCCCGTCTTCAGGTTGTTCCACAGCGAGGATTCAAGAAAAGACGAATAGCCGCAGGAAGACAGAACGATCGAAGCGAGGAAAGGTGGGCCGTGCGGCTACTTATCCTTACGATTGCCTCAGATACCGTGGACACGACCGCGAAAGAACGCGTGGCCTGCATCTCTCTGCTGTCAAGAGTTGAGATGTGTTATCTTCACACGTTACCGCCATTGTTACAAGGCGCAGTGGCAGGTGAGCGACGTCGCGAACAGATGAAGCGGCCATTAAAAGGTCAGAGCACAAAGACTTGTCCATGAGAGGCGCCGTCCAATGGGCGGCGGCGGAGGCCAGCCGTTGACGGGGATGACCGGCGGTTCGGACGACAAGGCGTCCATCTTCTGTATGAGTTGTTTCTTTGACAGTTCAAGGGCGAGCTCGGAGCTCCTTTCTCAAGGCACGCCATGAGCGTGGGCGGACGTTGGCCGGGTCGCGGCTTCGTCCATCGCATGGTTGCAGCACCAGCCGTGGCTACGAATAAAATCACCCCCGGCCGAGCCTGTCAAACGCGACCGGCAGCCGGCCATCCGACAGAGTGGTGTTGGGCGGTGCGCATGTTCCCCCGGAGGCCATGGCTTTCCCAGTCCTGTCGAGTGTGCTCTCTCCCGCTAAACACAATAGGGTCGCGGCATTGAGGATCGGATGGGGGGTCAGGGGAAGACAAAGAATTGCCCGAGACATTTCTATGGACCGCGCTGAAGTGGCCTTGCTGCAGATGAGGGGTGTATTCGGTCGCAAGGTGATGCACGCTGCAGCGGCCGAGCAACCGTGGCGCAAGTCTCAGGAGCTGGTCGGAGAATGGATGGATGGATGACGGGTGGTTGATGAGAGCGCGATTTTTGGGCATTGGCGTTGACGACGCGGGAACAAAAAGTACAGAGACCGAAGCGCTGGGTACGCGAGGGAGGCTCCTGCATCTTGGCTTTACCCTTTGCAGGAGGTTGCCTCGATTGTGCTTGCAGTGCCAGTGCATGCACGCGCATGTGCAGTGGCAATCACGAAGTATATGTCCTTCTAAAATAGGAGTCGGTGTACTTGGTAACCCGTGGCTGACTTTGTCATGAGCCAAGGAAAGACGCAGTGGACCTGCCGGGCGGAAGGGAAAAAAGGCGGGTTTGGGCTTGGTCCAAGAGTGTGTGGGGTCCAAGGATAAAACCTAGCCCGACCCATCGTCACTTGTTCTTCCAGGTTTGCACAGGCGCGCGCACACACGCACACAAACCCACAACACCGCCTCTCCTCCCCCCTCGTTCTCTTTTGGACAGGTTCGCAAACCCGCTGCTACCAACATCAACACCGACTTCACCGACGGCTCAACCTGAGCATCAGCAAGGACCCCTCACTTTCCCGTCCGTTGCCAATTGCAATTGCAGCCTACCTGAGGAGACGCCCGTCTTGGAGGTGAGTGTCTAATCCTACACCTCCCGTCTTTTGGGTTGGGCCAGAGCTCTCCTTTTCCAAGCCTGGCCCGGGCCCGGCACCCATGCTCGGGCTGCGCGACATTCTCGCCGCACTCGCAAAAAACTTCTCACTCCGTTGTATGCCTCTGGTCGCAATCACAGACGAGGCCTTTTATTGCGGCTCCTGATTCTGCCCTGGCGCAATACGTAGTCGCATTTCTCCTGGCGCCATCTGAGCCCCGTCTCCCCCCTGTCCTGCCTCTTTAGTTGCCTGTCGCCGTCGTCAAAATTTCCCGTGGAGCCTCGATCGCTAACCGCCTTTCCGCTTGCGCTCGCGAACCAGATCACACCCTCCCACTCGCGCTCTTCTCGCCTCCTATATATCCGACTCCTCCCGTCGACTGCCTTTGGTCTCATCAAAGGCAACCTGCTTTGCCACGGCGCTCAAGGCCGCCACCTTCGTCAGTGACAAAGATTTCAGCCTCCAGAAAATCGCCCACGTCATCAACGCCATTCCTCCTCCTGCCGCTGCTGCCTTTCCCTAACGTCTCTCGCGCTCTCTTGTCTCTCGAGACTTTGGTCCCCCCGCCTCCGCCCCCTTCGTCCTCCGACTCTCGTCAGCTGCCGCATAGGAGGATTCCAGAGGTTCTTCCTCTTACCGAGGAAGAGTCGAGGAGGCCTCGCCAGTCCACCGAGGGAACAGTCTGCCACCGCTTCCGACCGCCCTAACAACTTCTTCGGCTTGCAAAGCCACAAGCAAACCATTTACAACCACCTGCGGTCCCTCAAACCCGCGCGCAGACTTTTGTCCTCTTCCCTCTGACCCAGCAGCCAGGGAAACGGTTATGGCAGCAGCTGTTATCGACAATTACAACTACAACTACGATGTCAAGCATAGTCAATTGTTAGCCGAGGCCCCGCTTGTCGCGGAGTGCCTCGAGCAAGACATTGTCTCGGTTGACCCCAAACAGCTGATTGGCGAGGCTCTCCACCAACGTGTGGTGTCCATCGACCACGAGGTTTGCGAGCCCGGCGATGAGGATACCTTTTACGTAGCGGACCTGGGCGAGGTCTACAGGCAGTACCTGCGGTGGAAGAAGAACCTCCCTCGCATCAAGCCCTTCTACGGTGAGTTCGGTCCGAGCTCACGCAAGTTGCTGCCTGTCCCGCGTCCTGACCAGAAATCGCCGTCCCAGCTGTCAAATGCAACCCGGATCCGCAGGTTCTACGCCTTTTGGCCGGTCTCGGTGCTGGCTTCGATTGCGCCTCCAAGGGCGAGATCGAGCAGGTGCTGTCCATGGGGACCAGCCCTGAGCGCATCATTTATGCGCAGCCGTGCAAGACCAACTCGTACGTGCGGTTTGTCAAATCGGCAGGTGTCAAGCAAATGACCTTTGACAACGCCGACGAGCTCTATAAGATCGCCAAGCTTTTCCCAGAGGCTGAACTCTTCTTGCGCATCACGACCGATGACACGTCAAGCCTATGCCGCCTGAGCATGAAGTTTGGCGCCGCCATGGACACGACTGAGAACCTGCTCGCTGTTGCCAAGACTCTTGGGCTCAACGTTGTCGGCGTCAGCTTTCACGTCGGATCTGGTGCCTCGGACCCCTTGGCTTTCTACAAGGCCGTTCGAGATGCCCACACGGTGTTTCAGCAAGCACGCGAGCTTGGCTTTGCCATGCGCACCCTGGATGTTGGCGGAGGATTCTGCGGAGACACGTTTGAACAGATGGCTGGCGCCCTCGACCGTGCCCTCGACGAGTTCTTTCCCGCCGGCTGCAGTGTCGATATCATCGCTGAGCCAGGTCGCTACTTCGTCTCCTCGGCCTTCACCATTGCTTGCAACATCATTGCCCGCCGCACCGTCGAGGATCCGACCCTCGACGGCAAGGGCTACATGGTGTACGTCAACGATGGCGTCTATGGCAACTTTTCCAGCATCATGTTCGACCACCAGCAGCCAGTTGCCAAGGTGCTGCGCACTAGGGGCAGAACCCTGTATCACACGGAGCTGGCAGCGCCGTGTGGCTCTGGCGAGGGCGTCGAGCACTCCATCTGGGGCCCCACTTGCGATGGCATCGACCGCATCAGCGAGAGCACCCGCTTTCAAAGCGCGCTCAACGTAGGCGACTGGCTCTACTTTGAGGACATGGGCGCATACACCAAGTGCTCTGCCACCCAGTTCAATGGGTTCCGCAATGCGCACGACGTCATTTATATTTGCAGCGAGCCCGGTGCCGCCGCTCTCTTGGAAATATGATTGGCATGGAATGTGTATATCTTGTCTTTGAAGGACGTGGAAACAGGAGGATAGACAGTATAAACGGCTGTGGCTCGAAAAAGATACACAAGAGTAATAATGGAGAGCATGATCAAGACGTCTCCTTTCGTGACGTCCATCGTATTCTTGGAACAAGTCGTAGTATTCAATCTTTGAAGCACCATGACAGTAAGCCAAAGGACGGTCAAGAGCAATTCGGTCGGTGCCTTAGGCGCCTGCGCTAGGGCTGCGGGGTCTCATTGTATCTCTGATCCTCTCCCTTGGTTTTTGGTCTCGGTCATCCAAGGAAGCAGCCCCACCTCGTCCCCCTCCCCCCTATGTACTGTATGCCCCTCTGCTCCCCGCCCTGCTGTGCAATCTCTTCCACGCGGTGCAGCCAGCTTCTTGCGCAAGAAAGAGGGGGAAAATACCTGATCAAAAAATCCGCCCCGGAAAATCCACAGCACCAACCGGCCGCCGGTCCTCGCTTGTTTGTCCCCCTTGTTGATTTTTTTTCCCTTCTGGCCCCTCAACCCCTCTGCTGGCAACCCTCCACGAAAGCAACTTCTCCCGCGCGCCTCATAACAAACCTCTCGAATCCTTTCGACACATTCACACAACCCACAAAGACAACACCTCGTCTACTCGCCACAATGGGTTTCGCCGACTTCCTCTCCGATGCTGGGCTGACCAGTACGTTTTTTCCCCGTCCTCCCCCTCTTCCCATATGCCGCTTTTGCAGCTCCCGTCTCTCCGCTGTGGACATTTGCCTGCGGCTGCCGTGACCGCGTGCTGCTGAGGATTGGGCAAGATGAATGGCCCCGCGCGGCTTCCCTTGAAGCTCTTACAGTTGTGACTGACGTGTTTCCTTCGCTTTGCAGTGCTCAACAACTGGCTCACCACTCGCTCATACATCATCGGGTATGCTCTCTCCCTCTCTGATTGACTTTGCGTCGCTGCTCCCCAGCCAACGAGACTTTTGACCTCAATGTCGCCCGCTACCCCGCCTGGCTTTTTTCACCCTTGACATCCTTCTCGAGACCTTGTCGATGCGCCGCCTCCAGTCGGTGTACTCTGCCTCCAGCAGCCACATCATTGTCCCATCTGAGATGGCCAGAGCTCTCGCCCGTCTTGCTTTAGCTGTCCCGCCCTTAGCCAGCATCGCACACCGCCTTCCTGAATTTCGCATGTCTTCCCAAACAGCATCTTGCTAACGCCGCCTTGCCGCCGCACAGCTACTCTCCCTCCCAGGCCGACGTCGCCTGCTTCAAGGCCCTCAAGTCCAGCCCCGACGCTGACAAGTTCCCCCACGCCGCTCGCTGGTACAAGCACGTCGCCACCTTTGAGGATGAGTTCAGCAGCCTGTCCGGCGATGCCACCAAGCCCTACACCGTCTATGGCCCCGATGCCTCTGCCGTCACCCTGAACCCCGCCAAGGCCCCTGCCGCCGCCGATGACGATGATGATGTCGACCTGTTCGGCAGTGACGATGAGGACGACGCCGAGGCTGCCCGTGTCCGCGAGGAGCGTCTGGCCGAGTACCGCAAGAAGAAGGAGGCCAAGCCCAAGGTCGCCGCCAAGTCGGTCGTCACCCTTGACGTCAAGCCTTGGGGTACGTACAAATCACCTACCAACCGCCCGAAACGCCTTCTACTCTTCATCGAATACTAACAAATGACGCTTTCCTGCAGACGACAAGACCGACATGGCTGCCCTCGAGTCCTCCGTCCGCAGCATCGAGAAGGACGGCCTGGTCTGGGGTGCCTCCAAGCTCGTCACCGTTGGCTTCGGCATCAAGAAGCTTCAGATCAACCTCGTCGTCGAGGACGAGAAGATCTCTCTCGATGAGCTGCAGGAGCAGATCCAGGAGTTCGAGGACTACGTCCAGTCCACTGACGTCGCTGCCATGCAGAAGCTCTAAATGCGAAGGAAAGGACAGAAAACCTCGGCTGGCCGTGTCCAGTTTACTCCTTTCTCGACCTCCCCAACCAACCTGGGCGCCGGATTTCCCGCCTTTTGGTCAAGTCACGTTTTTCTCAAGTGTCTAGCAAAAAAGTGATGATGAAGGAATCGCCGCGTCACGCAGCGCAGTCCGTGTCATGAGATATCTTGATATCACGACTTCATAGAAGAACAAAAAAGAAATTTAGCGTCAAAGTCCCCACACGATGAAGTAATAACTCGGCCGTTGATGAATCTCAATTGTGAAAACGTTCTCTCCACACGCAGTTACACCGCACCTGCACACATCTGGGAAGCCGACTTTTGGTACCCTCCAAGTAGAATAGGCCCAGTTAAAGGTCCAGGAGTCAACTTGCACCTCCCATGAGCTTATCTGTTTTGCTAGCTAAGCTATCCTGTATCCTGTCGGAACCAAATCGAATTTGGGATGAGGAAACAGCGCAGAGTCAGCAGGGCAATATAATCTCCATTCATCTGCGATTTGCTCTTTGCCGTAGCCAACCTAACAGTAGGCAAGCAATGTTGTTCGACGCGCAGTCCACCGCTGGAATCTTCATGTAGCAACCGCTGGCCATGCCTCAGATGCGTCCTCTGCCATATTCGTCGCTCCCCTATTTTTCCTCTACATAGAGAATTGGAATGTCATGCTCTACCCAGCACTTGCCACACAAGTCCTCAACAGTACAAGACTAGCCTTGAGCCGCCAATACCACGCGGATGCAGGCGAATGAAGAGGTTCAAATCTCATGAACCGCGGAAAAGGAACTGCATATCCTGCGGCGTCAAAGACTCCATAGCCTTGTCGTCGGCATTGACTGTTGAGTGTATCATGCTCGTCTTCTTTTCCTGGATGAGAACCATACGACTCTCAACGGAGTCCTCGATACACAGTCGAGTAATGGTGCATGGCCGGGTCTGACCAATTCGGTGGCAGCGATCAGCCGATTGCCACTCCGCTGCCGGATTCCACCATCTGTGAAGCGTTAGCTAAACGGTCAAAACGCGAGGTAAGAGTGCTGACTTACGGGTCAACGATGAAAACCCTGGATGCTTCCGTGAGATTGAGAGCTACGCCGCCTGCCTTGAGCGATACCAGGAAGCACTCCACATCCACGTTGTTCATGAAATGTTCAATCGAAGCCTGGCGTTGTGCTGGTGTCATGCTTCCATCAAGCATGACAGTCGTGATACCGGCTCTGCGCAACCGCCACTCGATAAGCTGCAGCATCGTGGTGAACTGAGAAAAGATGATGGATTTGTGCGACGCATTGTCCGACCGTAGTTTGTGCAGCTCATGAACTAGGAGCTCAATCTTGGAAGATGACGTCCAATTCTCCATCTTGATGCGGTTGATAATAGAGCTTTTCTTGACCATGGTTTCGTCCTGCTCAATTTCAGGCTGTTCAAGATCGATTGACAAGGGGATGTGACAGCGGGGACAGTCAGGCTCGTCAGTGGACCGGACATAGCTGGCCACACAAGCTCGACAAAAGTCATGCTTGCAGCGACTTCGAACCGTGTCTTCAGCAGGTTCATCGCAAATACAGCAAACCAAGACGTTTTGTCCTCCTTCAGCGTTCTTTTTCAGGATGAGATCTGGATGGTCTGCGACTTGGCGCATTTGCATGATGAGGCCAAAAATGTTGGCGTAATTGTTCAATAGCACTCCCTGCGCCACGTAAGTATCGAATTTTCGCTGACCATTGGTCATGATGCTGTTGGCGAAGTCGTTTTCTTCCTCGCCAAAGAATTGCCGATCCACGTAAATCTCCTTGACCGGAAGCTCCATGGCATTGGTGTGATCCTTCTTCAGTCGGCGTAGCATGATACGATCCGTCATCAAACGCAGTTTGCCGAAAGCCTCACGCCCCGGCCCAAAATTTCCAAACTTTTGAATGGGATTCAAGAGCTCTTGATTGAAGACAGAGATATGCTGCATGCCAGCGTGATTGCAGCCTCTGCAACGATTATTGTCGTTCATAGTCCATTCAAGAGATGAACAGGGGCATTGCTTGCAGAGATAGGACGCGAAGGGTTGAATGTTAAGAAAGCGTATCAAAGAAAAGAATTCTCCGATGCGGTTCTGGAGCGGTGTTCCCGTGAGGCACCATCGGTAATCCGTTTTGAGTGCAAAACATGCTTTAGCAGTCATTGTAGTCCTTGTCTTGATGCAATGAGCTTCGTCTAAGATGACGCGGTGAAATTGTATCGAGTGAATCACACTTCTCTCCTTGTAGATGCCGTCCTTTCGTTTGAATCCTTTTTCTTGCTTTCTGTACATGGACTCCAGACTGTTATAAGACATCATGATGACGTCGTATCGTTTGAGATCCTTTACAGTGATTCCTTTGGCTTTCTGGTTGGTGCCGTGAAAGACGAAGGTCTTGAGTGTACCATCCGTATATGACTTGATCTCGGACTGCCACTGCATCAACGCGACAGGCGGAACCAGGACCAAAGATGGTTGTTTTGCGGGATAGTCGGACATGATCAATGAGACGGCTTGAATGGTTTTCCCGAGACCCATTTCATCGCCGAGTAGGCCCCCTTTCCATTCGGTTTTCTCCATTTCTTTCATCCACGCCAAACCCTCGAGTTGAAATGGCTTCATTTGGCGAGAAATGGTCTGGGGCTGCTGAGCGACGCCAGCTTTCAGTGGTGGCATATCCTTCAATTCTTGCCACATGCTCAATATCTCGGGATGGTGATGTTCCAGCCGACTACGCTCTCTCCTAAGGCGCGAGTTGTTGCCGGTTCTCCTAAAAGCGCGGCGTTGAGATGTAATTCGCCTCACCTCCCCCGTACCTCCGCCCGCCTCGCCATCACTACTGGCTGCGGAACTGAGATCCGAAGAGAAAGCGCTTGAGATGGGCGTTGACTCCGATTCAGCGGGCTCCACAGGTGCATCTGCATCGCCGCCGTCGCCGCCATCATATCGGTTCACGTCTGAGCCTGGGGCAGCAGTCCTGGACTTGGCCATCTTATATGGTCGAGAGGTCGGCTGCTGCGCGTTGCTGGATTTGGCCGCACTGGTTGCTACCGATGGCCGTTTGATGGGTTTGGCTCTTCTCATCGAGGACAAAGGTTCGTCTTCGGAGTCCGTATCGGAAATCTCGCTTTCGCTTACCGCGCTGGAATCAGCGATTGAATGCTCATCTCCAAAATCAGACAAATCGGACTGATCGTCGGGTTCCAAAGCCACTGCGGCAGCGACCTCGGCGTCCATATCAAGGGCCATGTCACTCGAGTCGTCCGAATCTGGTACGACTCGACTCTTTTTCGCCGGTGGTGCTTTCTTGACTGATGAATCAGTCGCACTCCTGTTGCGTTTCAATGTCGGTTCATTTCGTGATGGCGTGAAGCTGGCAGTGGCAGCCTGGCGCGTGCTGCGCCGAAAGGGCGATTGGGTTTTTTTACCAGCCACTTTCTCGACTTCTGCTGCATGAAGTCGACGAGCTGTGATCGCCCCCAAGGATTGGTCCGAGAAATCATCGTCATCTGTATCACCTATTTCCATGTGCTTGGACGTGGAGTTGATGGAATACATGCTTGATCGAAGAGCCCGCTCCGAATCTGTGACCTGCAATCGAGTGCGTCCCGGAAGTTGCACTTCGAGTGCAGCCATAATCTTTTGTGGTTTCAAAGACGTGCGACTCTCTCCTGCGACAGGTGTAGGCATCTTGCTAGTGGCGGGGGTGGACAGCTCGTCCGCAGAGGATTTGTCGTCTGGCGAGGGTATTGATGTAACAGATTCACTGCCTGTCGCGGACATTCTGCTAGATCTGCCACGTCGGAGTGTGCCAGCATTGGCAATTCCCGAGGGAGAAGGAATTGCAGGCTCATGAGATGCAAGTAAAGAGGCTCGAGAAGGCCTCCCCCTTGCTCGCCTGGCGGACGGTGTGATGGTTGCTGGTGTCGGCGTTTTGGCAAAATCGAGATCACTGCCTGAGGCGTTTGGCCGCCTCGAGGAGCTTGAGCGGGTGAGGCGCCCAGATGGCGACCCCGAATCTTTCGGGGGAGCTGGGATCATGGTCAGTTCAATTTCTCGATAGCATGCGGTGATGCGGGAACGGCGGACCTGGTGAGTCTCGAGAGCCTGCCCCGGCGGCGGAGCGGCGACCTCGAGGCATGGTCGCAGATGGGGATTGTTGGGAAATATAAGCGACGGCCACAAAAGATCGTGATGACAAGAAAGAATAAAAATTCTCTGGAGGAGTGAAAGAGGCGTGACTGGACGGAAGAGTTCAGCTAAGCCACCGGTAGTGAAGACGGTGAATGTGGTGGATATGTCGGAAAGTGCACAGCCGGAAATGTCAACTTTGGTCCGTTCGAATGCACAAGGAGCCAAGTGCAATGCAGGAACCGGCTGCAAAGGACGGGATGAAAGAGGAGATGGGCAAGAGCGTGAAGAGATGGATGGAAACTTTTTGCCACGATCTCCTTTCCCCTGCCGCGCTGTACGAAGTGCCGTGGCGCCAGTTGGACTTCCACAGTGCCTGCCGATCGGGGTTCCACGCGTTGCCACTTTGACACGAAAGCACGTGCTGCTGCTAAAGAGCAATTAAGAGGCAGAAAATCGTTGTGGAGTGAAGTAACTTTGCACTGTGCTTGCGCACGCTCATTGCGCCTTTTGTAGCCAGTGTAAGTGCCACTGGACCGTGCGCCGCCAAAGCAATTAAGCATTAGACTCAGGTCACATGATACCGTGTCAGACCCGTGCCTCTTCTGCGACACGTTACCATTCGCTTGGGCCGCGCAGAGGCGCCGAACCGGCAGCTCCGCTATCGCCACCTGCTGCCTGCTGTTCACGCCGAGCACCATTTGTAGTCCCTGCCCGCCGGAATTCACCCGAACTTGTGTCGTCCTCTTCTCCATCGCACCTTGTGAAACCTGCGAACCACATCCACTCCGCATAGTCGCTGTCCCGAAGGCCGCTGTGGCCGTTGACCTGCATCATGTACGCCGTCTCGTGCTCCAAGATGGATGCGTGCATTTACCCTGTATCAATCTAACAGCATTCGGCAGGACTCAACAAAATACAAACCAGAATCAAGGCCAGCGGCCAAATGGACGGCCAGTACGAAACATCACTGGGCCGTAAGCGACGCTCATCGACTTCGATTACCATGGCAATTCACTAACTCCTTGACTCCCAGTCAGTCCGCCTTGACTGATTTTCTCGCCGTAAGTTACTCTGGCAAGATGCCTGGGCCATGTTGCTCACAGTTCCTAGTCCCATAACATCTCTGCGCGCCAAATAAGAGATGATGCGGATCAGCGCCGCCAGCAGGCTGCCGCTGCCGCGAGGCAAAACAACCAGGAGCTCGAGGACGTCGCTGTGACTCCAAGTAACGCGCGGGGCCGATCGACACGCACAACCCAGGAAGAGGTCTCGTCAAAAAAAAAGGCCGAAGAGGCCAAGGCAATTGAGAAGGTGAAAAAGAGCAAGGCATTCAAGAAGCGCAAAAAAGCCTCCGCCGGCTCGGATGACGACGACGACGAAATGGCGAGAGCATTGTACGACTCCAACCATGCTCCGCTGCCAGGTCAAATGGAAAACTGTGCCAAGTGCCAGAAACGCTTCACGGTGACACCTTATTCGCTTGCCGGTCCAGATGGCGGACTTCTATGTGCCCCTTGCGGCAGGGAATATGCCAAAGAACGTCAAGGGCAACCGAAAAAGAAGCCGCGCAAGCAGGTTGGTGGCGTTGGATCGCGCCGAGCCCTACAGAGCCGCATTCTTGATGGCGACGTTGGCACAAAAAGCCTTGCAACTCTTTGCGTGCAGACTCTCGCCAAGAACGTGGACATGGCGGATAGTCTGGGCGATCTGCCGGATCATTTGATTGATAAGATTGCGAGGCTCTTTTCGAAGCGCAGGCTGCTCAAGTCTGAAACCCTTCCATTGTTCGCGCAGCCGACAACCGAGACTCTTCACATTTACGACGGCGCGAGGCTTGGGGAGCAAGACTTCATCAGCATCTTCCAGATTGCACCAAACCTGCGGCGGTTCAAGGTTCGATGTGCCATTCAGTTCAAAGACGACGTCATGACCTATTTGCTCTCCAGAGACACATCTCTAGAGAGCTTCTACCTGCATGGAGCCAATTTACTCAGTGACGAAAAGTGGCAAGAGTTTCTTGCCCAGAAAGGGCGTGACCTCAGAGGCTTACAGGTTTACTACACCGATAAGCATTTCGGCGACGAGAGCATACATCAAGTTGTCAAACAATGCCCCCGGTTGCTGCGTCTCAAGGTTGAGAACAACCAAGCAGTCACCAGCAAAGGCGTCGAGACCATTGGCAATATATCGAGTCTTGAACACATTGGGTTGCAGCTGCAAAACCCCATTTCCTCCACCGCTGCTTCCAAACTGGTCTCAAAGGCTGGTCCAGCCCTCAAGACACTGTCCCTGAAAGTTGTACCCGACGTCGACGACTTCCTCTTGCAGGCGATTCACCAACATTGCCGATCTCTCAGTAAGCTACGCATTACCGATAGCGAGAAAATGACGGACCAAGGTTTCACAGACCTCTTTACTGGCTGGAAGAACCCCCCGCTTCACTTCTTGGATCTTCAGAAGTGTCGACACATTGACTCGACTCGGCCCCGTGCTAATGATGACCATATCGGTCTTTGCGGCGAGGGCTTCAAGGCTCTAATGGCTCATTCGGGCACCAAATTGGAGTATCTAAACGTCCACGCCTGTCGTCACATTTCTCGAGAAGCATTTGAAGCAGCCTTTGATGAGAAGGCGCACTACCCTGAGCTAAGGGAGCTCGAGATTAGCTTCTGCGAAGAAGTAACCGACTTTATTCTCGGATGCATTTTTCGCGCGTGCCCCAAGATCAAAGAGATCAATGTCTTTGGCTGCATGAAGGTCAAAAATGTGAGAGTTCCTCGAGGCGTTATTTTGGTGGGAGTGCCGAACGCGCAGGGAATGGTAACCGAGGGGATGGATTAAAGCGGGAGACGCCTTGTCGCCCGGTTCACGCACTCATGTGCTGCTTCACTCAAGTGGGCGATATTTTTTATACCATGAGTGGCATTGGCAAGCGTTGTTGGACTAGTATTTTGCAGGAACCTACATCAATGGGTTGATCCAAGTCGAGAGAAATTGACATAGGATCTATCCATCCAAAGTCTTGCAGAACCCAAGGTGGTCTTGTAACGCCGAGCACCACTTACCGTGACTGTGATAAACTGCATTTTGGCAACGCCAACCAAGAAGCTCCGGCTTGCCCCGTGCGGTTAAAACGCCTTACCCTTATTCAACCTTATAATAGTACTTCATGTTGTCGGCGTACTCACGATCCATCCGCGACCATGCAGTAAGCCGTGCCTCGAGATCCTCCTTTGAGACCTCTTCGACACTCCGCTTCCAGGCCGTGGCGGAGGGAGCACAGGCCGTAATATCGCGGAAATAATGCCTGTGGGCATCCAAGGCGAACCCTTCGGTCTGGCCGTTGCAGTTGGTATTGTATGTGCCCTCACAGACTAACAGATCCCGTATGCCATAGCTATCCTGGGTTTCCGCGCCGTTCGACAGCCAGTACTCGGGCGAGACGTGACGGTACTCGAGAACCAAGGGCGGGAGACGAGGCACCGGGTCATCCAGGTGCGTGACGCGCCAGTGACGACCGCGGCCGCGGCTCAAGTAGTTGACAAACTGCTCGTTGCCGACGCGCGGGGAGCCGTAGGTGAAGCAGTCGACGACGTAGCCGCTCCGGCGAAGATGGGCGGTGGCGATGGTGGCGACGGCGGCGCCGAGCGAGTGGCCCGTCGTGACGACGCGGAACCGCGGATACGAGCGGCGGGCCGCCCAGACGGCCTTGACGACGGCGTCCGAGACCTCGCCCCAGGCGTCCGAGAAGCCGGAGTGGACCATGCAGCCGTCGGTGAAGCTGCAGGCCTCGAGGCTGAAGCTGACGTCGGTGATCCAGTTGCGGAAGTTGTTGGTGCCGCGGAACGAGACGACAATCTCTCGGCGATACGTGTCGACGGCGACGTAGCCGCCGATGCCACTCCAGTCACCGCTGTCGAGGACTACGAGTTAGCTAAACGTCTGCGCATGTGTACGTAAACGGGCGAGGAAAGGGGGTCGACTTGCGCAAAGCTCGAAAACACCCAGGCCCGGGTGGACTGAACACTTGGGCATACGCCGTTGCATTGGATGAGCTGCTTCGGCGCGCTGCCAGAGTTGCAATACGCGGCCGCGGCGTGCTCGGAGTAGAATCTGAGATTGTCGAACTCGTTGATCGGCAGACGGACAACTGAAAAGGTTGGCGTCAGCAAGAGAACTCAAGGCGACTTTGAAGTCGCTAGCCGGCCGGCCTGCATACACACCTCGTTTCTCCAGGCCTTGGGTCTCGTTGACGGGCTGAATAGCGCTGGCAAGACCCAGAGAGGCCAGGCCCAGGACACACAAGTACTTCATGTTCACCATATTATTTCGATTGCTGGTCTCGCCTTGACCAATGTTGCAGAGCTAATCGTCAGTGGACAAAGAATGTAGGCCTCCGAAGAACATGGTTGACATTTTATGTCGGCGGGCTCAGCTCTCTTTCCTATGAATACTGTACGAATTCGTTTTGACTCTTCTCGCCATGGGTTGCTCCTTTCTCGTGTCACCAGCCTATAGCCCAATTTTCGCAAGGTATTTCCAGTGGCCAAGAGTTTTCTTCTCCCTTTTTCCTGGGCAAGGTCGAAATCGAACGTTCCACCTGGCTTTGATGCGCCGACGTCGTATGACTTTTACTTATTAGTCTACTACTATATGGCTCGTCTTGAATAGTTCTATCGTTCCCTAGGTTCATCATGCACGGGAGACTAGTCGTCCTTCCTTTATGCTGCTAAACAGTTCGTACAGTGTCTTAACTCATTCTCCTGTTATTTCAAGCTCATTTGAGCAAAGAGACCTCTCTAGCCTTGGCCGTCTTCGATGCAAGTTGCACGGCTCCAAGGTCCCGACTGAACGGTCCCTGGTCTTGGCGAGTGTCTTTTGACGTAAGAGTCGATGAAGGAAGCCGAGGTATGGAAGAAACTTAGACTTTCTGCGGATCGGCCTTGCATCCTAAACCGTAAGCTTGACCGTGTCCCGCAGTGTTCTGTGTTACGCCAAATCTCCACCGCTCTCGGTCTGTATACCTTGCGCGACTCATGGGAGACATTTCTGCGATTTGGTTGAAAGGCAAGTCTTTGGCATACACCTGCTTGCGTTTCACCTCCACGGCAGATCTCGAAATAACACAACAGCTCAAAAGAGGGTTAAGGCTGTTGAGAGGTTGATAGGAGGACTGGGCGACAGCTGCCGTGAGTGCTCGGAGAGGATCCGGAGCCGGTGTGGGGCACGGCGGAGCGGAGCGGAGATGGACCCTCCGGCAGGAATGCGGGGGTCTCGGTCGGTCCAGGCCGAGACAGCTCGATAAATCGTCCAATTACATGCATCCACGGATGAGTCCAGAACTTCGGCACCTGGCTGGTCCCTGCCCTGTTTCGCACTGGTGTGCTTGTGGATGTAACTTGAACAAGCACAATCGCCTGCACGATCATGTATTAAGCTGCGAGATCCATCACAATGACGTTCGATTCCCTACTGCCGGTGTGCCTAGATTGTTTGGGTGTGTAGGTTAGCCTGATACACACCATGCGTAGACGCCGTGGACGACATGCTGTCATGGTATACCGTGTACCTGGACTGTTTTCTTGTTCATAAATGCATCCTGGATGAAGCCTGGGCTCACACACTCGGGGTAAGACTTGGGAAATATTATATGAGCGTTTCTAGTAGAGGCCTGGGATAATCCTCCACTTGACCATTTGCTTTTAATTTTCCCAGTCTATGTTGTACTTGGTCTGGCACTTCTATTACGATGGATGAGTGTGCCCCCGTTATAAACCTCGCAAAAGTACGTGAAAATCATGCCTATGCCTCTTACCTCTTGATCGGCTAACACTTTGGTTCCGTCGAGCTTATTAAATGTCTGAGAGACGTCGACAGGTGAAGCGGTGGCTTCGAACACAAGGTAACACGCTAGAGCAGTCGGTAAGTAGAACGGCAACGATTGAAGTTGATGTGAAGCCAAGTCCATCTGTCATGATATCCATCATAGCCAAGACCCCTGGTTACGCATACTGGCCCTCGAGGGCATAGTAGGCCTAGATTTCTGCAACATGCGCCGTGCTGTTGGAGAGATAACCGTCCTCGCGGTACTGCTTGGCTGTAAAGGCAATGTCAAGAAGAAGCCAACTACTCAGACCGGGACGCATTTCTAGCCATGTTTTGATGTCAAATTCGCTGATACAAGGGAGCATAATTCACAGATTGAGCTCTCGGCTGATGAAGAAGTCGTAGATGAGGTTTCCAGTCTGGCCGCCTTCGGCAAAGAGACGTATCTCATTGTTGCTTAGTCGAGGCCGTAGCTACGCCCGTGGATGATGACGGAGATTGCTAAGGATAGGTACAACATTATCTAGTTTATCCCTACCGTTTCATCTCGGTCAAAAACGCATTTTGGTCATTAGTCGTTTGCCAGGGGAATTCCAATCCTACTCCGTCGCTGACATGAAGCCAAATTTTTCAACAACGCTAGTGCTAGATGCTTTTGATCTCTCCGTTTCGGCTATTCGCTCCAAAGCTCTGGTGGCAAAACCTCGTGCCTGACTACTAAATTGCTCGGCCTTGGCGATGATGAGAAACTTGGCCTTCCAGCTGTCCCAAAGGGCTCGAGTCCACTTTTGCTTGCCGACTTGGAGAATGACGTTTTGCTGACACATTATGAACAGGTCCTCGCCAGCAAAAAGGATCCATTGCGCCGCGGCCGAGGCATAGGGCTCATAGTGCTGGGCCGCCTCTGCAGGGTCGGAGTACCGGGTGCTGGCCAAGGGCTTACTCAGGGCAAATGGCGATGGCCTGATGAGGGCACAAAGACGGCTCGTCTCGACGATGCCGTTGGCAAACAAGCGGGCGATGAAGGCGGAGAAGTTCATGTACGCGGTAGCAGCACTGGAAGAGGTCTCTACCTGCCTTGTGCCGGTAAAGTGGCCTACAGAAAGGCAAAAGTCAGCACGTCATGCACGATATTGAGTTTGAGATCCAGAAAGCAAGTTCACCCTGATCAATCTCCCAGAGCCATTGTTCAAGACCTTGGTACTGATTTTCACGTGTCAGAATCCATAGCGTCTTGGTAGATAGCTGGCCACCAACGAGCTCAGGGACGTCGTGGCGCGGGAGACGCTGGAGCTCGAGCAAGAGAGCTGCGAGCCGGTCTTGTCCAGAGTGGTCAAAGGGTATCGCCATGGAAGACTTGGCAATGCAGTCCCAGAGAAACTTGAGCCATCCGCTTGTACTAGGGGTGCGATTGACCTCGCCGCCTGAGGTCAGTGATGGCCTCGAGGGAGACGTGTACGAGACGTGGGCCTCTTGGCAGTCCTTGGCTATGGTTGTGTCAATGTAAACGGCGGCCTTGTCTGGCGAGATGAAGCCATTGACGAGGGCGTCGAGGGCACCAATGACTTCTTTATCCGCCTCGGAATCGCCATCGTCCGAGATGTTCAGACGAACACTGGCCTCCATCATGATGGCGGCTTGCAGCACTTGTGCCCAACAATGGTGGCGGGTTATTTGGCGAGAAGGGCGACGACGAAGCGAGGGCCGGTGTCGAGGCGAGGAGCTGGCGATGGAGCTGGAGCGGGGTTGAATTATTGTGTTTTTGTGGTAACCTCGACTATATCTCGCATCGCTTGTCTCTGCCCGAGGTGAGTGACATCAGGGATCTAGTTATGCTGCTGGCCTACCACTTTGTACAGTAGGTACGTGCAAGAGGCAGGCAGGGCTTAGGAGGGCAGAGGGTTGGTTGACGGAAGCAACGGGCGGCCTGCAGTTGCCCAATGGTGTCGTCAGGAGCAAAATGGCTCTTTCCTATTCGTAGAGTGACGCAACAGTACCAGAGCACCTGCGTCGTGCTGGAGGGATCCATGCGTGGGATGATGAAACTGAGAAGGAGCGAGGGGGCTCCAAAGGAACACGACTAGAAAAATTGCCGAATCTTTTTCTTTCTTCTCTTTTCCACCTCTCTGCTGAGGACAAGAGCACGGCCCGACCGGTGTTGACAGCCGCATCCAAATCCTAAGCGTGATCCATGTTGCGGCTGCAGCACGCCAACATGTGTTGAAGCGCACCAGGTGGTGTTGAGGGTTGCACCGGTCGACTCGCCCCGTGCAGCCAACATCGCCCAAGGGACTGTGCGACCCTGGAGCGTCTGCGTGCCTAGGTCATCGTGATGGCAAATGTGGTGCGGCTGGCATCTGGGGGAGGGGCTCGTGTCGAGGACGAGCGTAGTCGTCATCCCGTGGCAATGAAGAGGCACACGGCGACTCCACAAGTGTTGTTCGATGGTAATACATCGAGAGCCGATCGCAACAGAGAGCTGACCAGCCCGTCTAGATCTATAATTGATATAGTCGCTGTCAACGGTGCAGTCGCTTCGTCCGAAAGACACCTCAAGGAAGCACTCGAAGAGACGAGAAATATGCTCTGCAGACATTGGCCCTCCCTGGGCGGCCGCGATCGACGACGATGCACCGCCGACATCGTGCGATGGCTTGATTGGTATCTCCGTTTTATCCCAAAGGAGCCTCTGCATATACCCGGCTTCCCGAAACATGTAAGTCGGCCGGCTTCAATCGCCAAGGAGCCTCATCCTTCACCCGGCAGATAAGCTCCGCCGCCCACCGCCCATCCGTCCGTCGACCCTCCGCCGGGCCCTAAAGGTAGGGAGCTCGGAGAGCAAACACTGCTAAGGAAAAACGGAGTAAGCTGACGTGCAGTCCTGCGGGCTTTTCCTGGGCCGCCAAGTACGGATGGAGGAGGACCCTTTGCCAGCGGGACTTTTTATCTCCGCCGCCTTTCAAGGGTGCCACCGACCAAGGATGGACGAGATGCATGCAACCACCGGGTGACATCGTCTCTCATATCTTGGGGTCTATGTAGGTATGCTGCAGGCGCCAGCACTGCTGCATGCTAGCGGTTGAGGCCACGCGAACAGAGGAGAGACCCTGAATATCGAGGAGGCCGGGCCATCTCGGCAGCCCTCCCGAGCGATTGTGGCTTTTTTTGACGCCAGCTGCCATGGGGCTACGCCGCTACGGCCATGCCTGAGCAGGGACTACAGTAAAATGCCGAGCTGATGGTACGCCCAGTTGAATGTGACGCGCAACGTGCCAGACAGACTCGAGACCCAGGCTATCGTCCTTGAGGGTCAAGGCCTATCTCGGGCAGGAATTGTAACGTCGACGAGGAGCATATACATGGGACATGTTCGAACGAGACAACGTTTACTCTTAGCGCTTTTGGTGACTTGTATTGGAGCAGTAGTCATAGTAAACACATGCTAAGACGAGGCGATTGGTTCAATCTCCAGGGCGGGCAGGGTCCTGCGCGGCGTCATGACGCACGTCGTTGAGGATGAAAGGGATCATCACGGGAGTGGCGACTTCCGCGTCGGTGACAAGTGCTTAGCTCGAGACGACCACCCTTTGCTCAATGCAGCTTGAACTAGATGCATCGTGCGGTTGCGCGGCCTTACAGTCCTGCGATGTCTCAAGATTTGGGTTGATATGCGACGGCGACCGGGCAAGACGCCACGAGACGCGGCTGTATTCCTGTCTCGAACGTGAGGCTCTGCCGTCACCCAGGACCATGATGGGAAGTGGCCTTGGGCTTAAAGTAGCAGCAATAACGTCAATGCACACCGGAATTCAAAGAGTGTAGCTTCTAACTCAAGCGCTCTGAACCCAATTAGACCGTTTGACCCGTAATCCCAACCTTTCAAGAAGCCATCATAACGAGTGAACATCTAAACGCCCTAACAAGACACAGCCATGTACCCGGTCTCACAAGCCCAAATTTCATGCCTCTTCTTCATGCTCCGTTGTTATATTTTATGCCTTGGCAAATGACGCAATGAACTGGGCCAACTTTTCGGCCCCCTCGAGTGATATCGTGTTGTAGTTGCTTGCCCGTATCCCACCGACGCTGCGATGGCCCTTGAGCCCGGTGAGACCGAGCTTGTCAGCCCCTGCTAAGAAGGCCTTTTCAGCCGCGTCGACATCGCCGCCCTTTGTGACGCGGAAGCAAATGTTCATGCGTGAGCGCACCGACTTGTGAGGGACCACCCTGTACGCGTCGGGATTGGCGTCCAGAGCCGCATAGATTAGCTCGGCCTTTTTATTGGACACGCTCTCCTGACCATCGACCTTGTCTGGGTAGGTGGCGAGTAACTTCTTGAGGACTAGGCCGGCCACGTAGACGCTGTGGATGTCAGTCTGCGCAATCATCCGCAAGGCGAGAGGACCAAACTTACTCGAATATGCTCAGCGTGTTGTAAAGGCTGTTGTTCTTGGCGATTGTCTCATACTGCAGGACGATTGGCGGCAGCGGCAGCGATAGCGCCCTCATCATGGCGGCGGAGGGCTGAGGCAGCAGGCTCTTCTTGACAATGACGACGGTGACGCCCGTCGAGCCCAGGTTCTTTTGGGCGCCAAAGAAGACGACGGAGAAGTTGCGCACGGGGATCCGGCGCGAGAGAATGTTGGACGACATGTCGGCGACGACGACGGGCCCGGAGCCGTCGGCACGAGGGGCCAGGGACTGGGGAAAGCCCGGGAACTCGACGCCGTCGACCGTCTCGTTGTCGCAGTAGTAGACCATGGCGGCGTCCTCGGATAGTTTCCAGGTGCTCTCGTCCGGGATGGCGCCAAACTTGCCGGCCTCATTGAGCTTGCGCGCGTCGGCGGCGATGTTGACGTGCTGCGGGCCCAGCAGGCGGGCGGCCTCGGCGGCGGCCTTTTGCGACCAGCTACCGGTGACGAGGTAGTCGAGCTTGAGGCGCGAGTCGACGCAGGAGCGGAGCGCCTGCATGAGGGCCGGTTGGTTCAAGTGGTCGTCGTCGCCGGCCTTGTTGGCGTCGCCAAAGATTTCATGGCGCTTGCGCAGCACCCACGAGCCGACGAGGTTGAGGACGGTGGCCGAGAACTCGCCGCTGCCGCCGGCCTGCATCAAGAGGATGTCGTAGTCGTCGGGCACGTCGAGGTAGGCGGCCAGGTCGGCCTTGGCCTCGTTGATGATGGCGGCGGCGTGGGCGGAGCGGTGCGAGTGCTCTGCGATGCCGAGCCCCGTGCCATTGAAGTTGAGCAGCGCCTGCGCCGCCTTTTCCAGGACGTCGGTCGGCAGCAGGGCGGGGCCGGCGCCGAAGTAGGTGATGTCTTGCCGCTCCTTGGCCGCCATGGTGGGAGTGGGCCGGTCGTGCGAGATGAGAAGATGCGGGCTTGGAGGCTGCGAGGATGCTGGTTGAGGCCGTGGTTGAGTGAGGAGAGTGAGTCAAAGGGCTCAGGGTTTCTCACGCTGAGCTACCAAGTGCCAAGTATTCGTACAAAGTGCCTCAAGGGAGGGACTACCCCGCCATCGCGGGGTCCTTCCTCAACTCCCGGACCCGCCATCTACAAACTGCCGTAAAGACTCGAGAGCGGCGAGCATCCATTTTCATTGATTCGAAATATTCCACAGACTTGTTGGATTGAACCATCAACTTACCTATTGCCCAAAAAGCACCAGCAATGGGCCAGATACATCTGCCACGCGACTTATCTTGTACCTTCAAGCTTGGAAGCACTCGGATGGCCAAGGCAGTTGACATGTCACGCGGTCATACCCAACACTCCCGTCTGGAAAACATCGAATCGAATTGGTCTCAAGAAAGCATCACAACCTTGGATATCCATTCATGCGAGACTTACCGACAATCAACCTTGATCCCAATGTTTTGAGTGCGTGGTGAGTCAGAGTCCTGTTCGCGACTTCGGCAGCTCACAAATGCAGCTCTAGACGCGCGTTACCCAACGCAAACCATACACGAATCAGAGCCAACGCAGAAGAACCGGCACAGGGACGCGTAGGCCGCCGGTGTCCTGGTCCGTCATGGTATAGGCAGCGACATTAAAGCCTGCGGCATGTTGCCCAAGTAGGAAGCCGTTGAGACGTCTCATGCAAGAACAACCAACATGCAGCCGAATTCTCCAGCAAGATTGCCCGGAAGGATCCGCCTCAAACTTGGTGTAACAGCTTGCCATGCCGTCCCTCATTCCCAGGCGCCATCTTCGAGTTTCACCATCAGGCGCCATATGCTCCTCGGCGACTGTGGTCAACGGCCAGCGATAACTGGCATCGTCGAAACCTCTAATAACGGACGCAATCGATACATTTGGCCAGTGCTCGGCACTGCGAAGAGAAACATATGCCTCAACAAAGTGACGCACCCGAGACGACGCCCCTTCTATCGCGGCAACTCGAGCCGAACGGTAAATCGTGCTCCAGACGCGAAGCTCTGCAAAACCACTTTTCGCAATGGAGAACCCTCTATCTGTGTGCCCTCATCCTAATCATTATCGACATCCCTTACTACATGGGCCAGGTCCCAAAGCTGCGCATGCTTCAGCTTGGCATCTGCCGCAACTACCTCTTGAAGGTCGACCCGAGTCTCATCCACGACGACGGAACCCTTGACGAGGCGGCCTGCGAGGCTCAGAATATCCACAGCTCTCTCGCTCGCATGCGTGGCCTTCTCGGAATGCTCGAAGGACTCCCCTGTATTATCCTTGCCTTGCCCTATGGCATCCTTGCCGATAAAAAAGGGCGCCGCCTCGTTGGTGCACTGTCCGTGTTTGGAAGCGCGCTCATGGACCTCTGGACCTTCTTGTCGCTTTACTTCTACAACGTCTTGCCACTAAAGGCGGTGTATGCCGGCCCCTTCATGACCATTATTGGTGGTGGGCAGGCGGTGGGCGCATCGATGCTGCTGGCGATGCTTGCGGCATCGGTGCCCGTCGAATCAAGGTATTAAGGCCGCTCCGCGTCTCGATTCGTCGTCGCAATTGTGCTCACGTAGTTTCAGGACTCGAGCTTTGTTTTGGATGGAGTTTACGCAGCTTCTGACGGAGCTCATTGCGCCGGTCCTGGGTACTTTGCTCCTCCGGACCATGAGCCCTTACTTTGTTTTTCTCATAGGAATTCCCATTCAGACCTTGGGGATCTTGGTGATTGGTTTCATCCCCGCTTCGGCATCATTCGCGAGACCGGACCAACATCCACGCGCACTGCCTAGTCAAGACGGCAATGTCATGACTTCAATAGAGAGCAACGGGCAAACTAGTGTGAGAGCGCGGGCGTCTCGTATTCTCAGCAGTACCGGCCAATTCATTCGCCATGAACTTGGACCGCTCCTCTCTCGAAGGGTGATTCTCGTCGCCTACGCGGCCTTCTTGCTGGCTCGGGCAGAACGTCCTCTGCTCGACTTGACAGTACAATGGATGTGGTACAAGTTTGAATGGGTTTACCAGCGGGTAGGGAGTGACTTGGTTTCTGGGAGTTGCTCGGGATCACACGCTGATGTATTATGCGCAGACCAATTACCTCCTTTCCATACAAGCTGCGGCACAGATTCCGCTCTTCACATTGGTCCTCCCGGCCGCATATCACATGCTAATGCGCAGGCTCGGAGACGCCTCAGCGTCCAATCTCGCCCTTAGCCGGGGCTCAGCTCTCATATTCTCCTTGGGCTCTCTCTTCATGGGACTGTCGCCGACGTCGTCGTGGTTCATTTTCTGTGAGTCGTCGAGAACTCACACCGTCTGCTCATATACACGTTCTGATGTAGACACTTAGCAATGATGCTTTACATACTCGGAAAGGGATATGTGGCGTCCATCCGGTCTCTGATCGCATCACTCGCGTCAAAGGACCAGTTATCACTCGTCTTCACGGCATCGGCTGTCGTGGATGGCCTGGGAACTATGGCTGCGTCCCCCCTGATCCAGCTATCGTTCGCGGCAGGCTTGAATGCTGGGGGACTAACCATGTCTTTGCCATTCTTTATTACATCTGCGCTTTTCCTCGTTGTGTTTCTTCTTTTGTGCTGCACCCACTTTGACATTTCGGTAAAGAATGTAGATGGAATCGAGGATTGCGAGGAGTGATTCTTGCCATAACTGCGTTAATAAATACTCAGGGTGCTGCAACTGCAGGGTTATGGGCCATTACGGTCTTGATGCGAGGAGGACCTAGTCAAGGTCTATACAGACGTGAAGTCGTGGCGTTTACCGACATGATTCCCGACAGCACGATAAAGCTGCAATGCGTAATCGGATTCAATGTTTGCACTTGTTTTACCCCACGCTGAAGTGCCCACAAGACCCTTGTTTACAGGATTTCGGCTACGGAAGTGTTGCCTGGCCCTGTTGCACGACATGTAAGTTGACGAAGACAATCACTGCGAGCCGAGATACGAAGTACACCAGAAGCCAAGGGGGTTTTGAGAAATCTTGCTGACGGCTTTTGATCCAGCCATTGAGCGGAAAGTTTCTGGAGTGAAAGCACCGGCTACGGCCGGCTGCATGAGCCAACACCCAAGGAACCTGGAGCTGGAGTGCATCGGACAGTTCCCCGATCCCCGGATTGGTAACTTCGAGAGCGACGACAACCCTGCGTCGGATAAGAGCTGAAAAATACGCAATGCAACCACTCAGTTATATATCATCTGCAACGCGTGAGATGCTTGTGTCGGTCATCTTGAAGTAGCAATAAGAGCGGAGACCCGGTCAACGCGGAGGATAACATACACGTACCCAGATGGCGCGCCGAGTTAATGGCATGATGTTTGTCTGTGAAGAGCTCATGTTAGTAGTTCCAAGAAGACTGGGCTTCAAGATGTCCTTCGATGGCTGGGCATTAGATGATCACGGCGAACTTGGAGGTTATCTTGATGAAAGTCTGCGTCTCCCCAAGGGCCGCCAATCGGATCATCAAGACGGCTTCATTTCTGTCAAGCACACACAGCTCTCTCGGGCTTATTCTCCCCAGTTGCCCTTGCCCTTCAAGTTGCGTGAACAAGTGACAGCTCAGAACCATGTCCTATCCCTCACATGTCGGCTTCAGTTTGTGCGTTTGTGCCTAACACGGCCTCGAAGTTCAAGCCTCTGCAGTCTTGCCCACACTTGTTTCTATTGTTCGGCTGCCATTTCAGCTCCCTACTGTATGTTTCTGCATGACCTTAATGTCGAAAGGGAGCAGCTTGAGATCCAAGGCTGCATGATGCCTTGGATCGCAGTCCAGGTCGAAATTGTTTTCGTACCGGCTCGAGCTCTACACGATAGGGGCAATACACTTTGATCCTCAGTGCTCTGACAAAACCGGTATTAACTAGCTCATTACCCAGATATGGGATTTTTCAGTCCAAAAAAATAATGGTGTGAATACATCTTTGTTGTCCGCCATGTGTCGTGCCTGTCGAGGCAGTATCTCGTTCCTGAAGCCACCTCCACCCGGGCGTTGTCTTAGATCAAGCTCTGCAAATCATCCGAGAAATCCAACCTTTCAGGGAGGTATTGGACCTAGTATCCTTGTGACTGTACGAAGCGACGCTGACCATCACAAGCGACTCCAGTCTGCAGGGACATATGGCCTAGACAGGGACCGTATGCAGCCGACAGCACTGCCCACATCCAAATTTCCCCGACACACAGCTCTTAGCGACCTCCACGTATCGCAAAATGTCTCTATTATAACTCTTTCCCTGTCAAGATACTTCGGAGGTTGGTTTGAACGGCAGCGGGTTCATTGTAGGGGGTGGTGTCACTAGGTCAGCTGAATGCCAAGTTTACTCCCTTGGTCAATCGAAGAAGTTGTGCATCTTGCAGTCAAGAGGTTGATCTTAGGGGCCCCACGTATTAACTGCTCAGATTTGATGAAACCCGAGCCCTTTGACAAGTCACATTGGGTCTTGGGTGAGGGTTGCGTACGTCTGTGATTGTAACATTGACGATGCAAAGCTTCCACGAACTTGAGAAGACAGGCAGCTTACATCGAGTATAAATGGACCCTATCGCCTCTTCTCATCCATCACTAGAAACCACATTGAACTCTTGCTCAGTCCTCTCAACCACAAAGTTGCCATCTTCAACAATCGGACACAAGACTCTACGTAGGCGGTAAATCACCATCACCAACACCCCACTCCACCATGCACTCGTTGGCTCTTTTCACCGTCATTACTTCCCTGGTCGCTTCAGCCATGGCCAGTCCAGCTGCGGAGAGCGCCGAAAGACGCTCCATTGCCGCCCGCGTGACCCTGTGCAGAGAGCCGAATCTCCAGGACTGCGACGATTCGTTTGTTCCTATCCTCAGCTGCTGTAAGAGAAGTCGAGTCTGCCCGGGATTATGGCGTTCGGATGCTGATATCGAGGCCAGACCGGGTGCCCGAATGTGAAGTCAAGTCTTTGAGCACCGGTGGACACATTTGCGACTTTTACTCGTCAGTAGCCACCAAAGACCATGCCGAGAGGATGAGCTAACAAAGGTGCTGTAGTGAGTCCGACTGCTCTGGCTCCAAATACCAGCGTCTCGGTCACCAGCAAAGCCTGCCTGACGGCGTCGTCATTCGCTCCGTCAGGTGCTGGTAAGAGCAGCTTTGGCGAATGCTTACCTCTCTGCAGTCTTTTGGGATATATGAGAGGCGTATCTGGGCTGACAAGATTGGGTTGTGTGGACGGGTGTCATTCGCTGATTTGCGCGCTCACAATGTAATTGAACTGTGGCGCCCTATGCGCTGAATCACCTCGTTTGAAGCAAGTTTAATGGAAGAACACTCGAAATATGGCACTAGACAGGAGCTGGTAGTGATCATAAAAGATCAAGGGCTCAGTAATAGTACACGCCACCCTGGCTGCCGTCCAGCTTGCCTGCTGCCACGAGCTGGTCCAGCTTCTCCTTGCACCTTTCGAGGATTTTTTTCACCGTAATCTGGTCCTATCGGCGGCATTGGAATGCTTTGATCGGCTCTCACCTGGGGAACCGCGGTCCCTTCGATGCCATCAAGGATTTTGTCAGTAGTCGCCGAGTCGTACGCGCCACCAAAGATGAGGGCTTTTGGCTGTTCAAGGTTGCCACTACCTATCTTGCTGTTCCTTTCGCGAGGTTCTTGACACTTGAGTATGAATGGGAGTTCCGAAATGGCAGAATTGTCGGTAAGGATGAAATGAATGACCGCAGTCGAATTAGCTGCCAACTCCAATACCATGACCGTCGGGTTCAAATACCGTCATATTCTGGTCGAAGACTGTCAATGACGGGCGTTCCAAATTGCTCACTTCTACCGAGAAGAACTACAGGCAAGCCATACATTTTTAATGGCCGAGGTTGGTAGGAGCAAAGCGAAAATGCAGATGTTTAGAACTACTAAGAAGCAGAGAGCCGCGAGAGGAACCGCTCAGTAGGCAGAATGATCCATCTTTGGCATCAAGCCAGTTAACTCCGGGTGACAAATACAATTGCGGTATGACGGTCAACGCATACTTATGTGATTCTCCGGGAGTCTCGTATATCGAGCCAGCAGAAGACGAGAGAAGAAGCGTTCCATGCAGTGAACAAGGGGCGCAAGACTAACACTCAAGGCCTCGCGTTGGAGTCATTTTGAAGGAGGCCAGTCTACGCGATAATGATAGATGCCGAGTTATTTTGCGCAAGGAAGCCGTCCCTTTTACTCACAGACTGAATGCACGGCATTAGAAACCATGGTGTCCGGAGTTTTGCAAGATCTCGAATTTAACGCTTGCGGCGAACGGTAGCTTTGCCGTAGCATATCTATTGGGCACGACTGTATGCTCACAGACAGGCTCGCCAATGGCCCGTCGTAGGCGCCGCAAGCATCAGTCGTCTCACGCTAACTGTCGCTCCGAATCAGAAACAGTGCAACGCGAGGAAGCAACTCAAAAGTCGACGGGATGGAGTTGCTCACGAGTTCCGAGGTTGGACTCTGGTTACACGGACTCTGCGTCGGGCTGAATGCATTCAACCTGAATGCCTGTGGGTTCAAAATGTCAACTGCCCAGCAGGCGAGGCATTCCTGCGAATAAAGGGTATCGTCGATGACTTGTCTACGTAGTTATGATGGATACAAACCATACGGCCACTGCCCAAGATGCGAATCGTTGACAAAGATCATCGTCTCGACAAGGTGAAGCGCGCAAGACTCGGCGCAAAGACCTCGACGGCACGGCCCGGGAGGCGCTCGGCGAAACTGAAAGCGAGCGCGCCATGTGGCCGTCGAATGTGACGAGGGCCCGTGAATGACGCTCTTGTGGGAGCGCCCCGTGGCATTCCAGCTGACCCGGCGGCCGCCACCTCGAAGCGTTCCCTCGTCCGGATCGCTGCCGCTGACCTGCTAACGAGACCCTGCATTTTGCCAAGGGCCGGAAGCGAGCTGCCGTGTACGGCCATTAGCCATTGTCCCCTGATTGACCATGTCTCATGCCAGCCTCAAGCGGCGTCCTCGACCGCGAGTTTGGCGCCGCGTTTTATTTTGACGCTGCACCTACTTCGGAGGCACATATGTTAATCGTCGAGAAGCCCGTCTTCGTAAGAAGAATCGCCGGGGCTTACTTGCTCGCTTTCGTTTCCTCTCGATGCAGCCGTGGGATCGCGCACTCATCAGCACCGCCAACAACCGATCCAGCGGCGAAACGGAGCCAGGCTTCAGCGCGTCATTGACGGCAAAATGCGAAACCCTATAATGGCCCCGGCGGACTCTGGCATTTCGGCCGTTGTCGCTGCGCTCGCACTTGCCGGCCGCCTAGTTGTCGCCGAGGCCGGAAGCGAGGCCGGGTCGGCAGCCGAATATCATTCTCCCGGCTACTATCCGGCGCCGTACGGCGGATGGGCCCCCGAATGGACCGAGAGCTACCGGAAAGCCCGTCAACTCGTCGGCTCCTTGACACTGGCCGAGAAGACGAACATTACTGCCGGCACGGGTATCTTCATGGGTGCGTATGAGAATGGGATTCGACATGAATCTCGATTCCTTCAACACTCCTACATTTGCAGTCGATGACCACTCTTCCTCTACACAAGAGCTCCAACTTTTACAATGTCAAGACAAGGAAGCTGATCCATGAATGTTCAGGGTGAGTTACTTCAGCGCGTCTACGGCAAGCTTGATTACGTTGCGCATTCGCCGAACCCAATCATCGATTCCAGCAACGGCTCAACTTCCTTGCTAACCATGATCGTTCCCTCTCCATCAAGACGGTGCACCGGAAACACGGGTTCCATACCTCGCCTCGGCTTGCCTCAGCTATGCCTCAACGACGGACCAGCTGGCGTGCGCCAGGCCGACCACATCACCGTGTTCCCGGACGCCATCACCGTGGGCGCAACCTTTGACAAGCAGCTCATGTGGCGGCGCGGAGTGGCCATCGGGCAAGAGGCACGCGGCAAGGGCGTCAATGTCTGGCTCGGCCCGTCCGTCGGTCCCATCGGTCGCAAGCCCAAAGGCGGCCGCAACTGGGAGGGCTTCGGCGCTGATCCCGTGCTGCAGGCCGTAGGAGGGCGAGAGACGATCCGCGGCGTCCAGTCTCAGGGCGTCATTGCCACCATCAAGCACTTCATCGGCAACGAGCAGGAGATGTATCGCATGTATAACCCGTTTCAAAAGGCATATAGCTCCAACATTGGTAGGTCGCTCCGAGATCGGTTCGTTGGCCGTACGAAGAGGCTCATGTCGGCACAGACGACAGAGTTTTGCATGAACTGTACATGTGGCCGTTTGCCGAAGGCATCCGCGCAGGAGTCGGTGCAGCCATGATGGCATATAACGCGGTATGTCCGTGGACTTCAGCCTTCTTCCTCGCCGAGAACGTGCGTGAGCTGATACTGTCGCCATCATGATAGGTCAATAATTCTGCGTGTAGCCAGAATTCGCTGCTCATGAATGGTCTTCTCAAGGACGAGCTCGGCTTCCAAGGGTTCGTCATGTCAGACTGGATCGCGCACATGTCGGGCGTCGCCTCGGCGCTCGCCGGCCTCGACCTGGACATGCCCGGCGACACACAGGTGCCGCTGATCGGAAACTCATACTGGATGAACGAGCTGACACGCGCCACGCTCAACGGCTCCGTGCCCATGGACCGACTCAACGACATGGCGACGCGCATATTCGCAGCGTGGTTCCAGATGGGCCAGGACAAACCCGACTTCCCAGCAACCAACTTTGACACCAACACGAACCAGAGAGAAGGGCTGTTGTATCCCGCGGCCTGGCCAGACACACCGCGCGGTGTCGTCAATGAGTTTGTGCCCGTGCAGGGAGACCACGACGTCGTAGCCCGGGAGATTGCCCGAGATGCCATCACGATGCTCAAGAACGTCGACGGACTCTTGCCCCTGGATGTGCGGCGACCGCTTCGAGTGTTTGGCACCGACGCCAAGGCTAACCCAGATGGACCGAACGCTTGTGCGGATCGCAACTGTAACAAGGGCACTCTCGGCCAGGGCTGGGGATCGGGCACCGCCAACTACATGTACCTCGATGATCCTATTTCGGCATTGCAGCAGCGCGCTGGCAATGTCATCTTTCACAACTCGGACAGCTTCCCGTCGGGTATAGAAAAGCCGCAGGACGACGACGTTGCCATTGTCTTCATCAACTCGGACTCCGGAGAGAACACGTATACTGTCGAGGGCAACCATGGGGACCGCGACGCATCGGGCCTCTATGCCTGGCACGGAGGCGATAAGCTCGTCGAGGAGGTCGCGCGGCGGTATCGAAATGTCGTTGTTGTCCTGCACACAGTCGGTCCCATGCTGCTCGAGCAATGGATCGATCTGCCATCCGTCAAAGCCGTTCTCGTCGCCCACTTGCCAGGCCAAGAAGCCGGCCGTTCCCTGGCCGATGTGATATTTGGCGATGTGTCTCCGAGCGGACATCTTCCATACTCCATCACGCGTCGCGAGAACGACTTGCCGGACAGTGTGACCCGGCTCATTAGCTTCGCATTGCTGAACCAGCCTCAAGATACTTACTCGGAGGGCCTCTACATTGACTACCGATATTTGAATAAAGTCGGCATCAAGGCGCGATTCGCCTTTGGTCACGGGCTGAGCTACACCTCCTTTTCCCTGACAAACGCCAGCATCTCCAGGCAGAAGCAGCTGACCCCGGTACCGCCACCGAGGGCCCCCAAGCAAGGCATCCTCGATTACAGGCAGGCTATCCCGGAAGTATCCGAGGCTGTCGCACCTGCAGGATTTCGCAAACACTGGCGATATCTCTACTCATGGCTGAGCAAATCCGAAGCCGAGTCTGCAGTCCGCAGTGGCACCAGGAGGTACCCCTATCCGGAAGGCTATTCGAACGTACAGCGTCCGGGTCCTCGCGCCGGTGGCGGCCAGGGCGGCAACCCGGCGCTCTGGGACGTGGCTTTCAAGGTGCTTGCGCAGGTCACCAATTCCGGCAATCGCTTCGCCGGCAAAGCTTCTGTGCAGGCGTATATCCAGTTTCCCAATTCTTCAGCGTACGAAACGCCCTTCATCCAGCTGCGCGACTTTGAAAAGACCAAGACGCTAGCTCCTGGTGAGAGTACGACCGTTGAGCTCACGTTGACACGGAAAGACCTCAGTGTATGGGATGCCGGCTTGCAGGACTGGGTGATACCGGGCGTCAATGGAGATTATAGAGTATGGATTGGGTTTGCGAGCGATGATTTTAGGAGTGTGTGCCGCACAGATACGCTCGCTTGTCAAGAAGTCGTCCCAAGGCCTGCATGAAGTTCAAGCTAGGCGTCGTGGATGTTGTTCGTGGATGATGTTTACCAGCTGCACTGTACATAGCTCGTAAATTGTACAAAGCAGATGATATACTATAGTGGTTCCTTTTCAGTCATGTCAAGAGCTTCAGGTACTCACATGTGCTCGTCACAATCTCATTCATCGGTTCGTCAACACTGAATTGAACCCTTATAAATGGTAAAACGAGGAATGAACAACCGCCACTCGCTTCATTCCGGAAGGATAGGCCAGATTTGAGTTGACAAACATCGAGTAATCTGTCACTCTGTTATGTGCGTCTGGCTCGACTGATGTCAATCGTCAATTGGGCCACGAGGATTGAGCGATTCCATCACTGGTGGATAGCCTTTTTCAACGTAGATTCGACTTATAACTGGAGCTCATTGGCTTCAAATCTGGAAACGCTTCATTGATGGTATTGTACATGTGTATAATGTGGCCTCGGAGCGAACAGAAATCTACTTCGATTCCGGATGTGGCTGCCGGTGAACCAGGCCCCGATGCATTCCGTCTCGTCTCGGACAGTCGCCCACTCGAAGCTGCTGCTGTGTATTTTGGGTGCTTGGCGAAGCTTAGTGGCAGCCTAGGACTCGTCGACCCTTCATTCTCCTGCGCATAATAATTTTGCGACCCGTCCTGCTGCGCTGGCGGCTCAGGAACCCCAGCCGTCGCTTCTGGACGAGGCGCGTGTGGCCGTTCATGGTGTTGCGGGGGGCGAAGCGCAGCTGCATGCCAGCGAGCGCGGGATGTGACGATATCTCGCACGAGGGCCCGAGATCAGAGGCTGGCAGGCCGACATCGAGGGACGAGGACGTGGGCACGAAGTTGGAGCTGCTCGGAGCAAAGGGGCTGGCACCGAGCTGTTGGCGGAGAGGTGTGAGGGCGGGGCGAAGAGGTGAGAGGGTTGTAAATGTTCTAAGGCGCAAGTCAGCTACGGCGTCTGGGAAACCTCGCAAGGCGCGTTGGAGAAGATGAGCTTCAATCGTACCTTGGGACCGCGGACAGGACCGAAGAGTAGATGGAGCCGCTCAAGACGGGCCTCGCGAGGCGCGTCGCGAGAAGCTGCATGATGGCGGATGTTGAAGGCAATTCTTATTCGCTGCTGTTTCGAGACAATGTGATTCAAAGGGGAACTGCGGCGACAATCGTCGGGTACGATTTGTTCGATGTCGTGGTGAAGCGGCCGAGATTCCGAATTCTGCCCCAGCAGACCGCCGATGCGGCCAAGAGGCGCCGCATCGGCGGTCTGATCCGAGACACAAAACGTGACTGGGGCGTACCTTGGGTGGTACAGTTCGCTAAACCGCTAGGCCCTTTAGGGCGTAGTCCCTGTCCCTCATTCCGTTAGAATATACCTAGGCGTGCATTCTTTCATTCCCCCCAAAAAATAACCATGTGTTAGTCACATCGCTTGGAATTGATTCATGCTATCTCAGATCGTCTTACTCGTGCCCCTTGAGATGTGGTGGGTGAGCCAAAGCGAATCCCTTTAAAGTGGGGGCGGCCACGAGTAGGGAGGCTGCCTCTATATAGATATGAGTGATTCTATACAATATCTAGGTGTCTAGTGCTCGAATGCTTTCCCGTTAGATGTCGTCGATGCTCAATGCATTCATAGTGAAGTGGTAACGCAGTATCCTGCGACGACTACATTGTGAATGCGGCAAGTATGCTTTCCTCTTGGTCAATCTCCCTCATTCCGATGATGGGAGGACTAGCAAAACCTGGATCGACGAGCGATTGGTGCAAGAATATTCCAGGCGACACTTCGTGGCCTTCCGAACTTCTTTGGCAGAGTCTAAACGAAACACTTGACGGGAGACTTTTGGCTCCTCGTCCCCCAGGCGGTCCCTGTCACCCAGGTCATTCATCCGGCTCAGCACTGTCATGCTCTGAGGTTCAGAAGCAGTGGTATACGAGCGAGTGGCACAGTTCAGATCCCGTTTCGGTAATGTGGGACCAGTTTTCCAACTCTACCTGCTTGCCTAATCCTATGACGGAATGTAGCGTCAAAGGGTATCCCGCTTTTGTGGTAAATGCCACTGATCCGAAACATGTAATTGAAGCCATCAACTTTGGTGAGTGCGATTGCTTAGCAGACCGGACAGTGCTGACCAGTCGTCAACTTCAAGGCAGAAGGCACAATATAAGGCTTTCCGTCAAAAGTAGTGGCCATGACTATCTTGGTCGCTCGACAGCACCGGGGTCTCTTTCGATCTGGGTGCATCATATGAATGATATTTACTATCATCCTAGCAATTTCACGTTGAAAGGCTCAAATAGAACAATAAAAGGTAGTGCTGTAACTGTTGGAGGCGGCACACAGATGTATAACATCTACGAAGCCCTAGATCGCCATGGTCAAACAGTTGTTGGCGGTAACGGCAAGACAGTAAGTGTCGGCGGATACGTGTCTGGCGGTGGGCATTCAATTCTTTCCCCCCGCCTTGGACTGGGGGCAGACAATGTTCTGGAGATCCAGGCAGTCACGCCGTCGGGAGACCTTCTTACTGCCAACGAAGACGAGCACAGCGACCTATTCTGGGCCTTAAGAGGCGTAAGTCTTATGGCGCCACCAGCTCCAGATGACTTGCTTCCGAAGACACCTTAGCTGACCGCTCTGAAGGGAGGTGGCTCGACTTTTGGGGTAATGACTAGCATAACAATGCGAACTTACCCGAGTCCTAAGATAACGGCGGTTGCTTGGAAAATCACAACGGACTTGATCTCGACACCTTTTGCGACCTTTCTCTCACAAATGTGCTCCTATTTCCCTTATTTACTGGATATGGGGCTTTCAGGATACATTTCAATTGAGACCAAGAGACCAATGCTTCAGAGGAGAAGCCTAGCGCCCCTAGGATTTGGTTCCTTGTTAGGAGCAACCATTTTACAAGGCGAAGAGGATGATGCAAGAGTCTCAGAAATCTTGGCGCCGATGAAGGAGAGCATAAGAAGGGATTGGGCAAATCAAGTCAATTTTAACGTCATCACAATACGATACCCTTCAGCCACAAGAACTCCGACTTCGCCAACGATCCCGCAGACAGCATTCTTGCGACTTGTCAACGCCAGTTATGAAGCGAAGGAGATATATCCATTTAACTCCTGTGTTGGAGATGCTTGCCACAAATTCCAATCTAGCAGTTCAGTAATCCTTCTATAATTGAGCCCTAATTGTACAATAGGATTTTCGGCGGATAAGAGTCAACTGTATAAAGATAAAATACAACAGGCTAATACCACTATTCGGAACCAGTTAGAGAATGGCTCGGCCAGCTCCCCCTAAACGTGACTCGTTGGGCGCTAGACCAGCTAAACGAGATGCACCGAGTTATGGAATCGAGCCGGGTCTCTAAGAAGGCACTGCCGCAATGTTCAGGATCCACGAGGGCTCAATACGGTCTACCCTGTGCTCACAGGCTCTTGGAGCTAGCTCGTCGAAAGGAACCACTCAAGAGGCAAGACCTAGATCCATTCTGGCATCTCAAGCGATCACGAGACATTGATGATCCTCTCCTTCAAATACGACGTCCTCCAATGGGGATACCTAAGGGTCGACCACGCAATGGCGAACCATTTGGCAACGAACGCGCAATCCCAGAGAAGCAGCTAGCCCCTCAAGGCTCAACACGGAGTGGCGTCCAGCGCTCGGCGCGTCGAAATTACTCTCAATTCGAACTGGGGGCAACGCTGGAGGAAGAAGATGCAGCAGACGCACAAGACAAACCGCGACGTCGGCCGAAACGGAGTAAAGTTGTCGAGTCAGGAAGCACTCGAGTTACGCGCCGACAGGCGAAGACACAGGACGACAGCAGCAAACGAGCTGAACGGTGTAACTCTTCTGAAATGACGCAAGATCTGGGAGTAGCAGACTCGTGGCTTGCCAACGAGGGTGGTAAAGATACGGTTGGCGACAGCATTACTGTTGCAACGAATTAGACTCCTGCTCGCCAAGGAGTTGGAAATGTCAGACATCCGCACCAATGGTTTATTGGGCTCCGATCTCGGAGGCGCTGTGGCTGAATGTGGGGGGGTGCGTGCGAATTGAGATTTGGGTGCGTGTGAATAAAGACTGTCTCATTTTTCGCCTGGTTCCGCGACTTTTACGATCACAGCGAAGCTGGGTCTAGCAGCTATCTTGTATCCAGACTTCTAGACAGGGGTGTTCTCACGGAAAACTCGAGTGCATTGGCTGAGGCATTGAGAGCTGCCTTGCAGCCATCGGGCCCATTGTTCGTGGCTCTCGTTGCTGGGTCAGGCGTCGAACATTCAAAACCACGTGGAGGTAGCAATGCTGTCAATCCTGCCTGGCGTAGAGCGCAAGTTCATTTCGGTGAGTCCAGAGCGATCAATGAGGCTTCAGCATAAGATTAATCACTGACTCGAGATCCTGAGTAGGATCTCGACTTTCATTCGCATCTGGGAGTCATGAGGCAGAGCTCAATGCAATTCGAAGTCTTGACCAGACTTTTGACCCGATCAGGCATCTAACACCCACATCAGGAGCTTACATCAACGAGGTGAGCACTACCGTCGTTTTGTTCCGTGCTCTTGCTGAGAGAAATTAGGCTTTACCTTTTGAAAAAGACTGGCAGAGGACATTTTGGGGCTCGAATTATGATCGACTTTTACAAATCAAGCGTGTTGTCGATCCGAGGGATGTGTTCTGGTGTCATCCGTGCGTTGGGAGTGAGCGCTGGCACAGTCGAGCGGATGGCCGTGTCTGCAAAAACCTAGAATAGCTTATTGGCAATTGGCACTTCAGTCAGAGGTCAGGGAATTTGTTGCGCTCGCAACGTGCAACCGTAAGCTGTCGAACCGTGGACTACCAACAAGTCAGCTACGACTGAATCCTTTACCGGATGGCACGGCAATGCATGCTGACCCTTGAAACGTACGTCTCCGACCGCTGAAGTTCACACTTTGGCGTTATGTAGATGCTGCTCGTATCGTTCCTCACTGCGCAGCGCTTCCACGCCGCTGTCACTCAAGATCCCTCTTTGTACAATAACTCACAATATCGGTCTTTGCCCATCCATGTCTCTGCCAACGCCTCAGCATCTTGCCACTCCATAACCATGGTGACTTCGCCAAAGTAATTAACCTCGCCCTTTTGCCGAAACCCCAATTTGCCGAAGAGAGCCCTGCTTCCGGCGTTGGACTCTTTGATTTTCGCCATGAGACCCCTGAGCTTCACCGACGTGCCTCTTGAACCTGGTTCGTCACCTATAAACTCGTCGAGAATTGCCGACCGGTTTCTGAAGATGTACGTCAGGAGAGCTCGGACGGCTCCTTCGCCGAGACCCTGGCCGCGATGCTCCTTTGCCGCAATCATCACGTCCACCTCGCCCACGAGCCACTGACCCTCTTCTTCCTCGGGGGCGTCCTCGTCTGGGTAGAGGAAAAAGTTGACGTCTCCTCTCATGTGCTCGTCCGAGTCTGCGCCGCGCGCCTTGACGGATCGTGACTCGCCGTCTCCGAGGGCGCGTACGGGCTCGCAGACAATGAACGTGAGCTTGTCGCGCGCCACCCGCCACGACACCTGGTTCTCATACTCTTCTTCTAGGCTGAGGGGCTCGGACGCCGTCGCCTCTTGAATGTCCTATCGGACAAAGGAAAGTAAGCGTCTTGGGCCTCTTCGCCGGCTTGAGATCTTTGCGCACCGCATCTTGCATCCAGTCATGGTATTTGAGCACATGCGAAGCTTCGTACGGCACCAGCAGCACCCTGCTGGAGGCTATTGCTGTGCACGAGTATCGTCAGTAACATTCTTCAGATGCGCGTCGTTCAGCCTCACCGGTATTCGCGTTGATCCTCATCCTCTGGCTACTGTCCTGTTATCCATCATGCGCGCTGGTGCGGATGTTGAATGAGCAAAGCCCGAGACTGCGCGCCAAAAAGTGGAAAAGGGCATCACTTGACACTGCCATTTTGGTGTGGGTACAAATACCGACCGCACCAACAAAGACTCGTCTATGCGCTCTCGTACAGCACACCAGCTTATCTTACATGCCTACTTCTACATCGTCGCAACTGAAGCCGCAACGCCGTCATGAGATATTTTGTCCTTCCCGCAATTTCATGGTGGACTTTGAGCCTCCCGTAGCTTCTCCAATCCCGCGTCCCCTTGGGCCAGCAACTGCGCCACGGCCTCCTCGCCCAATCTGGCTTCAATAGCCAGTAGCTCCGCCATCTGGTTCATCTTATTCTTCGTCGTTGATTGAAGGAGCGCGCGCAGCTGCTTCCTCAACTCTTCGTCCGTCAAGTCCCCGTTGGGCGTCGGCGGGAAAATCGTCTCCCACTTCTTGATCCTGGCATCTGCTGGCCCAGGCTGCGCTTCGGTTCCGTAGTCAGCATCTTTGCCCGGATGTGCAAAATCAACTGTTCGTCGATCTGCTCGCACTCCGAGCTCATCGAGGAGCAGCTTGGCTTTGGTGGGCATGATGGGCTGCAGCAAAATGCCACTAATCCTCAATGCCTCGGCGCAGCTAAAAATAACCCAGAGTAGCGCCAATCGCGCCTCGTACGCTGTGTTTTTGACGAGATCCCAGGGTCTTGTCTCCGAGACGAAGCGGTTGGCCTAGAGTTCGCCGGTGGTCAGCTGACGGAAGAGTTACTTGAGCACGTGTCAAGACTTACTTCTCGTTGAAGCTCGTACACATTACGAAGAGCACTCGACGTATCCAAGTTATTCATTGCTGTGACAAAGGCCGGAGTTGTATTTTGAAGAGGTCGCTCCAGCGTGAAAAACTCCTTTGGCGCGTCCTCGTTGTCTTTCGTCGAGACAACTGGGTCAAAGAAGTGTATTCGGAACTCCGCGACGGCCTCTGCCGTCGACCAGCTGCCCGTCACCTTGGGCCTTGCGATTCGGTAAAACAAGTTACCGATGTTTGCTTGCAGATCTTTGACGTACTTGGCATTGATGAGCCGATTTGAATAACTCATATCTTTGGAGAGACTGCCCTGTGCCATCAGAAAGTAGCGCAATGGATCAACATCCCACCTCTGCATGGCAAAGAATGGGTTGACAACATTGCCAAGCGATTTGGACATTTTGCGGTCCGCCAGGGTCCAATGGTTGTGGCATAGAATCTTCTTGGGTAGGGGAAGATTCAATGCCATGAGTAACGCTGGCCAGTAGACCCCATGGAAGCGAAGAATGTCCTTGCCGATGACTTGAACGTCCGCTGGCCAGGGACTCATGTTTTCCTGCGACAAATGCCACTTTGATCCATATCCTGCGACCGTGATGTAGTTGATGAGCGCGTCGACCCACACGTAAATAGTCTGATCGTCAGTCTCCGGAGCCGGAATCCCCCAGCTGAGACGACTGGCTGGTCGAGTGATGGACAGATCCTCGAGGTGATGCGCTACCCAATCGCGCACCTCGTTCATCCTATGAGCTGGAGTGATCCAGTCGGGATTGGCTTCGTAGAACTCGAGTAGCCGGTCCTTGTACTTCGTCAAGGGGAAGAACCACGTCTCTTCCTCTACTAATTCAACTTCGCTGCCCGTTTCGATGCTGACCTGGATCTTCTTGCCTGTTTGCGGGACTATGCTTGTTTGGATCATGGCTTCAGGATAAAAGCACTCGTCGCTGACGCTGTACCAGCCCTTGTGGGTGCCCTTATAGAGACCCAGACCCTCCGGGAGTCCATGCTTAAGCTGTAGCCAGAAGCTCTTGACTGCTTCCTTGTGTTCGTCGTCGGTTGTACGGATAAAAAAGTCGTGATCGACATTAGCTGCCTTTCCCAGGTCCCTGAACTTGGCTGAGTTGAAGTCGCAAAAGTCCTTGGGCGGTATCCCTTCTTTCAGCGCGGCTTGTTGAATCTTCATGCCGTGTTCGTCGGTCCCGGTACAGAGAATCGCATTCTTTCCGTTGATCAGTTGCCACCGTTTGAGCACATCTGCGAGGACCATGCTATACAGATGGCCAATGTGAGGAGCTTCGGCATCGTAAAGGTTAGTACGTAGAAACCCAAGTCCTAGAATAAACGATCATACAGGCATTGACGTAGAAGATGGGCGTCGTGACGTAGTACGGCTTTTCGACCTCTGAAGAGCTGCCGAAGCTGCTGTAATAACGAGACGCGACGACGGCATGGGCTCGACAACTGGCACATGTCCAATTGATGCGGGATGAAACTCTCGAACCAGAACGCTGCAAGCCTCGCAGCCCAAGAGAAGCCAGAGGCTTCAAGGCGCCGCGCGGCATGGCTGAATTGTCGTCCGACTCGTGGCTGCAAAGCGTAGGGATAGCTTTGGTTGTGTCGCGAGCTGGAATAATTTACTTGCGCCGGTGCACAGTACGAATAAGTGACGTAATGGTTGGATAACTGTACAAGGTCACTATCGCCCGCGACAACTGACTAGCACCCCACCGAACCAGTGACAGTGCGACGCAGGATCCTCTTTGCATCGTCTGCAGCCGCCAAGTTCAGACCGATTCAAGTTTGCGCGCTCAGTCGCGGGCGTCGAGGTGAACGTCGCCATGGCGCCCCCTGATGCGGAAACAGAGGTCAGGGTATCTAGCGAAGGTATGTTTTGCCTGCAACGTCGCCTACCTTGAACTCAGCTCACGGCCATCGTCCAGCTGCCGAGACATTCGTTGGCCTCTATTACCAAGCCATCAACGCGCGCGGAAGCCTCAAGCAATTCTACATCAACTCGTCGGCTCGCTACTCGGTGCCTGCCGACATTTCGGTCAACGGAAAGGTCCTCACGGCACCCGACGACTACTCGGCGCTCTTAAACGCACAAGGTCCCGGCGTCCATTACGAGATCGAGTCTCTCGATGCGCATGTTATCAATCCAGTGTCGGCCTACAGCGCCCCGGAGAATATCCACGATAACAACAAGAACGAGAAGAATGGATCCAAGATGAGCATAGTCGTGACCGCAATGGGGAGGGTGCAGTTCGGCAAGGGTAAGGATGCGCAGGTCAAGATGTTCAACGAAACATTTGTCCTGGTGCCAAACTGGGACTCGATGGCGAAGAACCCACCACGAGGGCTCAAGAGATGGCTCATCATGTCGCAAAACTTTCGCGCGTTGTGAATGCAGCCGCCACTTGCATTGCTGGCCGGTCGAGAGCAAGCGACGTCTGAACAGTCGCAGCTCGGCGAGTGCGCGCTGTACTGCCAGGTTTATATTGTATTGGAAAGAGTATCGGAAAGAATTCGATCAGCCATGATGCAGTACAGCATGTGAAAGAGTATCGCAAGGATGGCGGAGAATTATCATAGTATTCGAACAGGAGCAAAGCTCTGTCTTATGCTGGGAAATCAGCAACGGCTCGATCTGCCGTTATTCACTACTTTGACGAAAGCACGCAACCGTCCAGAGTGCGTAAGAATACGATTAAATGTGCAATAGCATCGAAGTAGCAGCTTTGACTTGTGCCTTGTGAGTTGGCCGTCTCGAGCAAGGCATCCGGTATCGAGCAACATGGTGGGGCCGCGACGAGAACATTATGAGGCGCCATTGACTGCCAAATTCTCACTGCGTCACCCCGCCATCAGTGAACCCAACAGCCAACGCACCAGACAGCAGCACCCTTTGACGATGCCGCCAAAGGCAAAGGGCAACCCCAAAGCAGCATCCTCTGAGGCTAGCGGTTTGTAGCCTTTCTTTCCGTGGCGATCACAATGAGCGACCGCATCGCTGATCAAACCGCTGCATAGCTTCGTCCCCAGCTCCCCAGACCATCGCTGAACGAACAGCTCTGCGGTTCTACGAGACCAACCCCATCGAACAGCGACACGAAGAAGTAGGACTCGCGGGCCTCACCCCAGTCGAGAAGAGAACATACGTTCACTCTCGATTGATCCTACCTGTGGCCAACCGCAACGTTCCTTTATCCAACAAGACAGAGCGCGAGTTCTGGAAACAAGTCAGTAAAGACGGACTCTCCATCCGCCGCCTGCGCAAGGACTACGATTGGGGCAAGGACAGAAGCGGTCGAGGCTTTGAATCGTATAATCTTGCAGAGTTCGAGCAGCGCAGCCTCAAGCAGGCCAGATTGACGGCACTCGACATCCTGCATCGTCAGTTTTTCGCCAAGAGAAACCTCGCTCAAAGGGCCGGCGGTGACCTCTCAGCTACTGAAATCGAGGACGAGAAGAAGCGTCGAAGAGATATGGCTACATTGAAAAGAGAACTTTACGGCGAAATTCCTGGAACCTTGGCAAATGACCCCGAATGGGATGATGTGATTCCCATCCCACAAAACGAGCCCGAAGATGCTCTCGCCAAGATTGCCTATCCCGATGACTACGCAGAGGGTGAGGCAGTCCCGTAACTCCGTCAATGATGGCCGATCCTGACCGCTCTCCAGCCGTTTCGTATTTGCGCGCCGTCATGGCAGCCGAGGAATGTTCGCCCCGTTGCCTGCGGTTGACGGAGCATGTCATATCGATGAACCCAGCTCACTACACCGTATGGCTTTATCGCTTCAAGATAATCTCTACGCTCAAGCTCCACGTACCGGATGAGATTCAGTGGCTCAACGAGGTCGCCATGGCGAATCTCAAGAACTATCAGATTTGGCACCATCGCCAGCTCCTCGTCGACTACTACCACCCGTCCATTGCATCTGACAGCGATGCCGTCAAGAAGCTTGGCAGGTCTGAGACTGAATTCATCACAAATATTTTGCAGGAAGACTCAAAGAATTATCACGTCTGGTCTTATCGGCAATATCTCGTCGGCAAGCTTGGACTGTGGACGCCTAGCGAGCTCGGCTCAACGCAGAACATGATTGAGGATGACGTGCGTAACAATTCGGCCTGGTCTCATCGCTTCTTTATCGTCTTCTCCGATCCCACTACGTCGACGGAGAACTGTTCACCCATGACACACGACCCGAAAGTTCCCGACAACATTATAGACCGAGAACTGGCTTATGCCAAGGACAAGATCTCCATTGCGCCACAGAATCAGTCTGGATGGAATTACCTTCGCGGTGTCTTGATCAAGGGAAGTCGCCAGCTCTCCACGGTCTGCGAGTTTGTGTCCCAATATGTCTCGGATTTGGGCCAAGACGACGAAAAGGTCCAAAGCTCGCATGCCTTGGATCTGCTCTCGGAGATTTACCACGAACAGGGCGACGTGGATAATGCGGAGCTCTGTCTGCGAAGGCTATGGGAGAAGTGGGATCCCATTCGAGAGGGTTACTGGAAGTACAAACTTGCCGAACTACAAAAGGCCAAGTCCTCTTGAGATGCAGTATGGCTGGAGACACCGGAGGCCCTGAAATCAGTTCTCTGAAAGCCTAAATCACGCTGCGACTCTCATGACATCCAGCAGACGGCGTCATGGTGCCGATTGAGCATTCTTTTGTAATGCGCACACAAAACCTCAGTTCCTACCCTTTCTTCCTACGTGAAGCAAATCCAGCAACATGATGCAACCTGCCATGTCGACGAGGGGCTTGTGCTGAAGACGTCCAGGTCTAGGGAAATTGACTTGACTCTATGCAAACAGCCTTCACCATCTTTCTCCCGCCAATCTCGGAACAGCTAAGTAAGTACTGTAGATGCCATGCCCGCAACCGAATAACAAACACATATGATCATGTCATTGTTGAGAATACTCCCTCTTGGCAACCCTCTCAACAACCTCCTTCATTTTGTAGGCTGCCCACTCAAAGTCCTCTGCTTCAAGATAGACTTGAGCGCTGAGTCTCATGAGCCAGCGATCGCCGTGTATGCCGAGGGCTATAAACGTCTTGTACTCATCCACCAAGACTTTCGAAGCCCACTGAATCGCCTCGAGCGACTCGTCTTTGGGCAGCACGATGCCGTCTGGTCCCGACATGACCTGATTGACGTCTGCTGATCGGACGGGAAGCCAAACGTTGACCATGGCACAGTTTGTCAATGTCCCCTTGGCATTTTCCAGAACTCGAGTTCCCAAGATCTCGGCGGCCCTGCTGCCCCCTTCCTTAGCCAACTGCCAGAGGTATTCCATGATTCGCAGTTCGCCGCCAAGTGCTTCGGCTCGCCACTGGAGCGAGTCCGCGACGCTGGCGTAGGCGCTGTTGTCGATGGAGCCTACGAACTGAAAGTTCTCGACAAACGCCGTCTTGTCCTTTTCGCGCGGCAGGGGGTTGTTGCGTCCCGTGTTTTTCTTGGGCACATAGCCGTGGCTCGTGGGGAGGGTTGTGGTGATCCATGGCTGGTGACGCTGCGGGACGTAGAGAAACGCGCATCCGCGAGGCGTAAAGAGCCATTTGTGACAGTTTGACAGGACAAAGTCGGCGTCGAGGGCCGCCAGGTCGAGGGGCACCATGCCGACGCCCTGCGCACCATCTATCAGACTCAAGACTCCGAGCTCCCGACACGTCTTGGTCATGTCTTCGTAGGGGAAGCGAACCCCGGGCATGGAGCTGACAATGTCGAAGACTACAATCCGCGGGTTCTTTCCCTGCGCGCGAGAAGACGCGACTGCTTCACGAAACAAGTTGATAATCTCCTCATCCTCCAAGGGATACTTCAGGTCGATGACCCGTGACGAGACGAGGCGGTTCGTGTCAGTAACGTAGTCAATGATCTTGCCGCAGGCACCGTAGATGGTCGAGAAGGACAGTATCTCGTCTGTTCCGTCGGACGACCACTGCATGTTCTGGAAGACGACATTGACGGCGGTGGTTGCGTTGGTGACGAGCACGATGGAATCGACAGGGGCGTTGACATGTTTGGCGAGGGCCGCTCGAGACGCATCGAGGACCTTGGGGTAATCATAACGGAGATACCTGTCTGGCGCCGCCTCGCTCTGCAACTGATGATCGATTTGCTTCTCCTTGATGGCCCGCGGCGTTGCTCCGAAAGATCCTGCAAAGCCCAGATGTCAACTCGCACCGCTCTTGTCCCCAAAGGACGCTCCAGGGTATGAGATGAAAGCGCACCATGATTCAAGTTGCGCCATTCTGGATCGAAATGGAACTGCTCTTTGAGGGCTTTCCCAAATACCAGGGGTTGTTGTGTGGCCATTGTGACTCACGCGGATGCTGCAAGATTCAAGTCGCCGGCCGGCGTGCGAACACCGGGGCTCGGATTGAGTCCGCAACCATCGGGAAAATGGAACTTTAGGCCGGCTCCGTCTGGTGCCTAGCGTCCGGCATCGGCAGTGGGCCTGTGGACTGTTTCCCTCTTATACGAATAGTACATGTATTTTCTAGAGATGGTCAATCACAGAAACTGAATGGGCAGTTTGGCTAGACAGATACCGCTAGAGGGTGGTGTCCAGGTTCATCTGATTCCTGATGAGAGCGGCACCAAGACAAACGTGCCTGATACTGAGACGAATGTGCTTGCCTTTGAGTTCAATCGGACACCTGGTATCGGCGAGGGCTACATTGTGCGTGCAGCGACCTTTATGTTGTTCTCAATCTCATGTTCAATTCAAATCTTATTTGCTTCATTCGAGTAACTCAAACTGTTTGGCGCCAAGGTGTCCGACTTGTAATAACAAGCAGACCGATGCATTACTTCGTCCGCAGGTCCAGAGGCTTCGACATTTAAATTGAATAGTGCAATTGCAGCTCCCTTGATGTCACATTCTTGTAAAATGTAATACACGGCCTCGTTCGCCTGCCAGGCTACGGTCAGGATCTGACGGGATTCTGCGACCCGAAACGCATCAAAGTCTCTCTCTTTAATTGATGCGATCTTATTTTCGCTCACAGCGCATGGTATTGTTGTGAAGGGCTCCAAAGTCCGTGCCTCCATAATGTCTCGCGCGTTCTCAGGGCGCAGTTGCCATCAACGCCGTCTCAAGCACCGCCTTGGAAAATCTGGCAGATCATCAAATGGTATTCATTAGTGATCACCCAAAATCCGCCCTCAACATCCTATGCATTGGTCATTTAACATGCACGTCCATCTTGAAACCGCCAGTGGACAGCTTCGCCGGCACCGAACCCAATTCCCAGTTTGAGACAACATCGAATGGTTGCCATCTCCCGCTTAAATCCGCATCTCCAGAGATTGCAGATCTCAGGCGGCCTTCCACGGGCTGTGCCGGGATTCGAGTCCCAGCCACGAGGCACCCTGGGGAATAAGCACAATGACCTGGGTTGCAGCTTTCACCACGCACAGAATCTGCAGCCACCACCTAACGGAGACGATAGCGGCTTGGCCTTTTTCTTGGAGGCTCTGTCATTCGCCCATCTGACAGGGCGCCCGAACCATTGGCCGAGTTGCAACGGGCCTGGAGGCGGCTGATGCAACACAGCGCTGCATAAAGAGGAATTCGTGTGGGGGCGCCCGGTTCGCCGGCACGGATCGACATGAAGCTGCCGCTCAAGGCCGGCGACGGTTGGAGCAGACATGATCTGACCTGAGACGAAGGTCAAGTCGTCCGTCTACTCATGGACCATGATGTGATGACTGTAGCGGTGCGGACTGCCCCTTACAAGGTCGCAAAATAATCTAGAAATATTGGATTGATGAGAAGGGTAAACTGTTTGAATACTAGAACCAGTTGTGAATTGCCATCTATAACTAACCCTTGGCATTCTTGCATCAGGCCGCATCACCGGCGTCTTCAAATCAATGGGTCGCCGCTTCAGCTGTCACTTGCAGTTGATGCGCGGCATCGTGCAGCAGAAAGGCGTTGCGCTCGATGGAAGCACATGAGCAGTTGAGCAATAACTTGAGCCTCCGGGCAAGGATTGGCTTCCTTTGTTGCCGTACTGATCCGAGCGACGCGAACTCAATTTAGATCTTTGCATCCCTGTCATCGATTCAATTGTCTCGTTTATCTATTCGCCTTGTGAAACGAGGTCGATATCCAACTTGAACGCACCCTTGCAATGTCCCTCCCACGCTCAATGTCGAGTCTCGCCGTCCAAAGGCCCCTGTCATTCTGAAATGCCACGAGGCCCAAGGTTTGAGGACGCCGTCTTTCAGGCCAAGTGCATGCATACACATCGTTCGACTCTCCCCGACTTGGCGCGGCACCACAGTTGATAGGCCGCCGCCACGTTTTTCTGAACCATGCTGCAAAGTGAAGCCGTCCGTCATGGAAATGAAGCCGGGTTTTAGATGGGTTTCCAAAGGACTCAATCGTCAGATCCGGAATGCGATGCCGAGGACATCAGCCCACCGACGAATCCCTCCATTTGATGCTCTTACAGCCAGATGCTCCGAACTGTGGGCAGCAACCCCCGTCTTCCGTCGCAGCACACGCAGGCGGTAGAGGTCAAGCCCATTTACACACATTTGGCTGTGGCTAGATTTGTCGTCTTCCGGTTTCCGGGGTCCAATGGTCTCAGGGGTTGGTTGGTCTCATCCTCCACCGCAGCCACAGCTCGCTCATCCATCCAGTCATCTTCGCACCCGAATGGCATCACGGTCACACCCGGGACCTCCGTCCGTGAGCCTGCGGAGATACCAGTGAGACCTATTCTCGTGGCGTGGAAACGCCATGCGAAAGACCAGCAACATGTTTAAATACATCTGTGAAGCCATCGACGACAATGCGACTCACTTCCATTCACAGCCATCTCCCAACCGCACCTCATTCGCAGACTTGTCAACATGCTCGCACGCAGTCTCCTCTCGCTAACTCTGGCGGGAGCAACCGCCGCTGCCGGCATCTATCGGGCACCCTCATCCTGCGAGCGGGATTGCAAATGCCTCCCCCAAGACGAGTGCTGGCCGGACCAGGAAGAATGGGCACAGTTCAACGCCACCGTCGGCGGTCGCCTGGTTGCGACGACGCCATTGGCATCTCCTTGTCACGATCCCAACTACGATGAGAAGGCTTGCGCGGAGCTACGCAAAGAATGGGTGTATCCCATGGTCCAGTGAGTCGTGCTAGGAGGCCGTGAAAGCTGCTGATTGCTGACAGAGTCAACAACAGTATCAACTCTTCATCGTCGCTCCAGGCACCTATTTTCGCCAACCAAAGCTGCGACCCTTTTCTGCCGCGCTCCAGCCCTTGCACGGTTGGCACCTACATCCGATACGCCGTCGATGCTCGCCATGTGGAGGACATCAGGGCAACCCTCAAGTTTGTACGGGAACGCAACATCCGCTTCGTCATCCGCAACACTGGCCATGACTTTAGCGGTCGTTCAACTGGGTATGGAGCTCTCGCTTTGTGGACTCACAGCCTCAGGGGCTCTGAAGTCATAGACTGGAACGACAAGCACTACCAGGGAAAGGCTCTGCGCATCGGATCTGGCACATTGGGCTATCAAGCTGCGGAAGCAGCTCACGACCATGGACTGGTCATTGTATCCGGAGGATGCCCTTCGGTCGGGCTCATCGGAGGATACATTCAGGGCGGCGGTCACTCGGCTCTTAGTACCGTCTATGGAATGGCTGCAGACAACACCCTCTCATTCGACGTTGTCTTGACCTCTGGAGTTCTAGTCACGGCCTCGCGCACAGAGAACCAGGACCTGTACTGGGCCCTGAGCGGCGGCGGCGGCGGCACTTATGGAATCGTCATCTCGGCCACTATTCGCGCTCACCCGGACGCCAAGGTTGGAGGCGGCAGCTTCAGCATCAGCGCACCCAAGGAAAATCCAGAGAAGATTTACCAAATCCTGGACGATTTCCATGCTGGCGTAACGCGCATAGTCGATGCTGGCGGCTTCGTCTTCTACTCTATCGGCAAGGGCTTCGTGGTTGGCTCTGGGATAACTTTCTACAACAAGACCAAAGAAGAGGCCCAGGCTGCCGTTCAACCGTTGTTGGACGCAGTCTCTTCCAAGGATAAGGGCCTTGCAGTTCAGTCCAACTTTACCGAGTTCTCCAGCTACTTTGATCACTATGTCCACTACGTCGGACCTCTGCCCAACGGCGTTCTGACGGTCGGCACAACCCTTCAAGGCGGACGTCTCATTCCACGATCGGCATTTACCAAGCTGGCTCCCACTGTCAAATCACTCGTGGAGATGGGTGTCACCTTTAACGGGTTCGGCATCAATGTCACCAATCACGGCCATGACAATATGAATGCCATCCTCCCCCAGTGGCGCGAGTCTATCGCCTCCACGGTGCTCCAGCTTCCCTTTGACTTCGAGAAGCCGATCGCGGAGATGTACGCACAGCAAGACCGAATCACCAAGGAAGTCCAGCCTTTGATCGAGGCCGTAACCCCTGGCTCTGGAGCTTACGCCAACGAGGCTGATTTCCAGCAGCCCGACTGGCAAGAAACTTTTTACGGGGTTAATTACAAGCGGCTGCTCGAGATTAAGAGGAAGTATGACCCGGAGAGCCTGCTTTATGGCCGCACCAATGTTGGGAGTGAAGACTGGGTCGTCAGCAAGAACGGACGTATGTGCCGAGCAACCTGAGCGGGAGTCTCGTGTTTCAGAGATCCCTTTCGGATCATTGTACCATGAATATCTCATAGAGCATTAGAATCGCGGGCGACATTTGACTTTAGACTTTGTCTATTCAGTAGAGGGACATAGCACAGGGAGGTTTACGTTGGGTAATTGAGCTAGATTTGTTTACGTCCCGTGTGCCGGTCATGTTGTCTATGAAAATGTTTCCAGCGCTGGACATAGGAGAACTGGATCACGAACAGACTGAGAGAAAACATGCGGTCTCTCTTGAGCTTCGAATTGCGCGCACGTCCTCATCTCTAAGTCAGGCTACATTTGATCACATCTTCGAGTGAGCGGTTACTTGTCGATAACCAACCGCATGTACGTAAATACAGGCATCGAGAATCCTCACCGAGGTGCCTCTTGACCAAGATTTCGATTTCTTTTTCACTGCTTCTTCGCGTGGCAATGTAAACGCCAAGGTCCAGTCAGCAGCGTGCGCGTGCGATGTTGGGTTACGTCAAGAACATTGAGCACACACGAGTACAGACGGAACATGCAGGGGCATCTGATTCAGAGGCCCGAATGTGATGGACTTTTCGATTGTACTCGCATAGTCTGTAGCGCGAGTTGTTCAATGGAACCGACAACGGTTTGAAGGCGTTCAGTGCTTCAACCAACAACAACTGCACCTCGGCGGCGCGAGAGAGCGAATCCGTGGCGCCGTAGCGAGCGCGGATCCGCCCAACACTGTACAGGCTCAGAACGTCATCCTTGGTCGGTGCTTTTCCTAGAATCGAGGCATTGCGGCGTGCAGTTGTATGTGCTCCGAAGCCCGAGGCGCGAAGGGCGACCAACAGAGGCGCCTCGCTTGTGCCTCGTCTTACGCGCATCACCCACGTCCAACAGCTGCCGGCATCTCCCGCCCCCGTGCGGAGGAGGTATAGTGGGTTAGAATGTATTTAAGGAACTTGAAGTCACATCTTTGGGGGCCATTTCCGTCGGTCATGGTTCCGCTCATCTCAAAAACCCAAGTTATAGACACGCTTTCTTCACCCTTCCCATCTCTGTGAATCTCACATACCAGACACAACGACAGCTTTCGACAACTCTCTCACCAGACACTTCCGAATTCTTTTCGCGCTGCCATTGCAATAAAACATACCCTCAAAAGCCGTCTCGTAAAACGCACTTCATCATGGCTCTCTCGGTCAAGCTGGCCATCCCAAAAGGATCGACGGTCCTAGTCACGGGCGTCAGCGGCTTCGTCGGTTCACATATAGCCGATCAATTCCTGCAATATGGCTACAACGTTCGTGGAACGGTTCGCGATGTTGCCAAGTCCGAATGGATGCATTCTCACTTCGAGACGGCCTACGGCAAGGGCCGATTTGATCTTGTCGCTGTCTCAGATGTCTCGGCAGAGGGCGCTCTCAGTGATGCCATCAAAGGTAGGATATGGAAGTCAAGTTAGGTTAAATACCATGGCTGACATGCAAGAACTAGGCGTATCGGCAGTTGTCCACGTTGCATCAAATCTGAGCTTCAGTCCCGACCCCAACCAAGTGATCCCCGAGTCGGTCGCGGGAGCCGTAAACGCACTCAAAGCGGCATACAGCGAACCGAGCGTCAAGCGCTTCGTCCTGACTTCGACAAAGGACTCTGCCGCACCCCCGGCAGAAGTGGAGCAGTCACCGACAATCGATCACGACAGTTGGAACGACATGATTGTAACTCTTGCCTGGGCGCCTCCACCATATACCCCTGAGCGAGGCGGCATTGTGTACGCTGCCAGCAAAGTCGAGCAAGAAAGAGGCATCTGGAAGTTCCACGAGGAGAACAAGGACAAGCGTCCTGATTTGGTGGTGAACGCTGGTACGTGGCAACCTCGCTCGCACAAGGTTATGGCAACTAACCATAGACAGTGCTGCCCGCCTTTATTCTCGGACCCAGTCTGAGCCCGGAGAAGCAGGGCTACCCCTCTTCGTCAGAAACGATTGCTCTTCTGTGGAAGGGAGACAAGGTGCCAGAGTGGCTGTGGTCACCCAGTAAGGCACTCAGTCCCGTCACTCGGATGCATCAGGCGGCTAACGAGAGCAAATAGTGTATCACGTCGACGTACAGGACACTGCGCGCCTCCACGTCGCTGCAGCCATCCTCGAAGATGTCAAGAGCGAGAGAGTCTTTGGCATGGTAGACCCTTTCAACTGGGACCAGGTCCTGGACATTCTGCGCAAACAGAACCCCGATCGCAAGTTTCACGACAATTTCACCGGCGGCGAGCGAATCATCAACGTGCTCCCTAAGGCCCGAGCAGAGCAGCTGCTGAAGGACCTCGGGCGGCCCGGCTGGACGTCATTGGAAGAGTGTTTGGCGAATGCTTGCGCCAAAATTCAGCAAGCTGAGTGATGGATCGTAGTAGTGTGATATGACTTCAGCAATAGTCTCTCATCGAGCGAGCGAGTCTAGACATGGAGTCTTACTCGCAGTAAAAGCTCACGAGGGGCGACATGAACCGATCATAGACTCAGCATTATTCATAATGCTGAGTCTGTGATGATCCCCCGACTTGACTATAGACTCTTTCCACAAGAATTCGATGATAGAGCAATTCCATATTTAGGCGTATTACTGTAACGGTACAGTAAACCCAGTATAGTCCAGTAAAGCTTTCGTTTCGCCTTTTGTCGAACTCTTAAACTGAACGGATCATGCGATCCGCATTGGGATTGTAAAGCTTCACGATCATCATGTATTTCCCCACCCCATGGAGTGTAGTAGAGCCCTTGTGCGGAGTTAAACGTATCAGGGTTTGGATGAGGGATATCGAGCTAACGGGCGTATAGGCGTCCGTAAAGCAATCGCTCAATTTTGAAACACATGTCAGATTAGTCCGCCGTAGTGATGAACGGCTGGCGTACTCGTGTTACTTGGGCGGTCCCCGAGCGGTTCACGCCGTCGATGACGGGGGCATACAAGTCTTTGATAAGGAAAAGGGTGCTTTCCGACAGGTCGCTCTACTAGAGGGAAAGCGTACTTTCCAAAAGATTGTTGGCGGAGAAGCTCATATAACCGATCGTCTCCTAGCTTAAATGATCGGCGAGGTCTTAGCATTAGCCATGCAAGATGAATCTGACGCAAGGAACGTAGGCGTTTCTCGAACGGAGTAAGCCATTCCATCATGCCTCACACCAGATAGCTTACTTCTGTTTAAGATGCTGATACGTTAGATCGTTTGGTCAGTTTCTTCGCACTTCATGTCACAGCGCACTATCTGAAGTTTTTCCACTTCCATGTCTCCTCGGCGTACAAGGGATCCTATAGAGGTATCGACGAGAATGGCCCGAGTGACACGTTGAAGGATGTGCTGACGGTCAAGTCGACCCATTGGCTCGATATCAAACAATCGGGCCATCGAAAAATTATGGCAGATCTGCTCGCTCTAATCAGCTAGACACGACAAAAGCTGGCGGAGTAAAATATAGGACAGTTATAAACGTTGTGATCCAGGTATCGAGGTTTGATGTGTGTTGAAAGTGGCAATTCAGTCGCTTCGCATAAGTCGTACACTCTATTTCGATCGTTGTGGCCCGAAATTAGGGACAAGCAACCAAATCTCTTGAGGTTCCTACTGCTTCAAGGCTAGGAGCTTCCAAGATAAGGGCGATAAGACGATCCCGTAGAGTGCCAAGCGGTTCAAAAGGTATGGCGGTGAGCTGGATTGATAAAGATTGTGGCGTTGGCGGAACGAAAGCTATATCGTCCATCATTGCCAGGAAGGTGGATGAAACCGTTGTCGAGTAAAGGTGCAATGCGTTCCCGCCGGGCCCGACGCTCGTGTATAATAGTTTTGACTATACGTCGTAAGTGATATGCTCGCGATAGACGACTTTTATCCTTCAAGTATACATACCCGCACTCCAGACACACGCTTTATCGAGGCCGGACCCAAGGTCCTCCATTGTTGCTGGGCTAGTGCAATCAAGACAGCCACAAGGTAAGGCTCACGCAGCGGTTCCGTAGGGACCAGTCTCTTTAATCTCAAAGAGGCTAGTTTCGCCCCTGGTCGATTATAGCGAGCGCTACGGCCGTATAAAGATTGGATCTTTCTCTTGCGCATAAACGCGATATGGCCTTGATCGATGTGGGCGACGATGGGCGGCGGCGGTGCGGATCCAGCGTCGTCGGTACATTCGTTGCGCAGGCAAAAGTACGAACAGGGCAATATAATACCTGGGTAGTCCCCGAAGCGTAGTTCGAGATGCATGCTGTTTCGTTCTTCTCCGTTAGACTCTTTGGGAGGGGGGTGCATTTGGACGCAGAAAAGGGATATGGGCAAACGGAAACGCACAACCACTGTAGAGGAACCTCGGAGCCCCCCAGCAGAGCCCGCATTCCGCCTTCTCTGTTCCCGTACCCGGGACGAAATTCGCTCTTGAAACTCCTCAAGCGGCGCTCATCGCCAGGATATTCGAGCTTCATGACGACGTCTGGCGCTGGGGAGGGCCCGATGAGGTCGCAGCCGAGTAGGTCGAGGTGCAGCTCGGTCCAGAGCAGTGGTTCGACGAGGATGCGTGATCTGGAATGATGGCCGAGTCTCTGGCGAATCGAAATGCCGTTCAAACGGCGAGTCGAGCTGAATACTCCAGTGTCTTGCGCCCTCGACGTTGCCATTGCGGGTAAGGGGCGTGTCGTGTATACATGAATGTGGAGTTGGTAGGATCGCGTGGCGCTCGTTATTGTTAGAGGGACACGGACTTTCCTTCTTCCGAAACCGAGCTCCGTATTTCAAAAGGAACGTCCTAAAGCTCTTCTAGCTACGGTTTAAAAAATGGATGCTAATAAGCGCTACTAATAAATGCTTAATATTAAAAAGAAATACTTTTACTTATCTGCTGGGGCATTTAATAATTTTTATTTAAAAGAATGATTTAATGTAAATACTGTGCCATCTCGATGGGGCGACAAAAGCTCCGGAGCCAACAGGTGCAACGTAGCATAAGGCTAATCCTCTTCCATCGTCCATGACTTCTCAGAGGGTTGAGCCGATAACTCCACAAATAACCGGTTGCAAGTTTCAGGAAATGAGACTGCGAGGGCATCAGAGGGTTTGGTGTTTTGGTAGTTGAATTGCACGAATAAAGGAACAAGACCAGACGCATGTCTATGTTTAAGCCACAGTCTACATATAATCAGTGTCCGGCGTCTGGAGTCAAAGGACTGGACCAGACACTAAAGCCGTTTGGTTCATGTAGCTGGACTGAGTATCCATCCATCCATCGCATCCACTACATTCTAGTTGGAGGAGCCGACAGATACTTTAGTACACTGGCTTCGTTTTGCTGATTGGTCTTTCCACGACGCGATCACCGACTAATACCCGCTGCTTAGGTTTACAGGTTGAGTCCATCATTGATGTCTCGACGCTCATGCATCTGCAGGCCACCGTACCCTTGCAAATTCCAACTACCGACGGGGTCCGCTACCATCAGACGCCCAGCTAAAGAATGGAAGAGCAAACAATCTTCCAGCGAATCACACAAGCTCGAATCCGAATGTGTCACCACACGATAGTCGGTGAGCCTTGGTAGAGATTATATACGGAATACAACTTCATGTTGCATGGCATATCGCCGGCACCTTCCGCATTTGGCAATTACGTCGGAACTCGGCCGGATGATGAAGGGGAGACGCTTAGAGCTCCTGGGCGAAGCTCCGTAAGAGGAAATGCGGGAGCCAGGCCGGACTCTGTTGAACATTTACTTACATACGGCACGCCAAATGTATGGACGAGAACTTGAGGAACGAGGAGGCCATGCTGCTTTAGGGTCAACGGCCGAAGCACTGGGTGACATTGCGCCAGTTCACAGGGTCAGCAACAGCGGCAAGTGTCCGTTTACCAATCGACTTCAATGTTTCAATTAAGCACTGTTACGGTCAAGCTCATAACACCGGACAGGCTTGGCCCGACATCGGAGCGGAACCAACATCTTAATTCTAGACAACATTTAACAGTGAAAGTTCGGTTTTCTCAGTCGATAATAGTAAAATGTCATCATCCTCGAGTCAGGAGATTTTAGTAATTTGGAGGTTTCCTAGCCTATATATAGTGTAGCCCACGCCAAACAGGGGTGGCACCGAATTCAAAACCTTCCAAGCCGCGAATCAGTGGATGCAATATGTGTGCTGGTACTGTGAGGTATCATGTAGGTTCTAGACCCTGGCTCCCTCGCGAACCAGTAGAGCCCGTCGTGCCTGCGTGGGGGTTGTCCTGCAAAGAGTCAGTCGGGAGTCGGGACTGAGGAGCCTCCATGTCTACTAGGATCATCATCCAGTCGACCAATTAGATACTTGAAGAAACTGCTCGAATGCATGATATTGCATCTGCTCCGTTCATGTTGTAAACTTGTAATCGGATGAATTTTCTCATTCATTTGGCTCATGATTCAGTTCATAAACGACGGGGTTCGTGGGAATGAGGAAGCCTTCAAAGTTGAATACAGTACTGTATGTGTATGATGTATTACCCAGGCCAGGGCAGGACTTTAAACCACGCCCGTTGCCCACTGATTCTACAGGGTGACGAACCGGTCCGCGATGGTACTCTGGGCTCGGGGACAAACATGACCCGCTAGCGGACGCGCAATGTGATGGGATCAAGCAATCGGAGTGGATTCGGCCCAATCCGCGTGTTGAAGAAGACTCAACTTCAATGCAGGATTGCAGCAGCGGCCCGCTTCACCCGTTACAAGGCCTTGAAAAGAACTCTCGGAATTCGCTTCATGGTCATGGTCATCCATTCGCCCGCTCCTTAGGCGGAACCTCCTCCTACATAATGACAACGTGCCTTGAAGCCTTGCGGCATCGCCTTTCGAGGAACCAGACAGCAGAGGGGCACTGGTAGAGAGTCCGGTGTAATCATTTCCACAGTCTTGATTCATCGATTTGCTGGCAACAAGTCGTCCAGGCTCAAAAGGGCCTGCCCACGGAACTTGTGGCCTCTTCATGTTACTTAACATGGCGAGATCACATCGAGAAGAACAATCACTCGTCAGACGTTCCAGCTCCTCCTCGGAACAATCTGGATCATCGGAGAGGCCATATCATTGCAAACGACCTCACAAGAAAGCTCGAACTGGCTGCTTGGATTGCAAGCGACGCAAGGTGAAATGCGACGAGGCACGTCCAGCTTGCCGGTTTTGCACCCTCCGACAGGTAAAGTGCGAATATCCTCAAGTCAACGCCAGATCCCAGGCTCCCAGGAACTCTCCACCACGGTATTCGCGCTCTGGCATCGCTTCGTGCAAGGCCGGCCAATCCAATTCTCAGAACCGGTCTCCGGTTGTTAGTCCGGGTATCGTGTACGAGCTCCAAGCACGACCTGCCATATTCGACCAGGAAGACATGAGACTTTTGTGGTTCTACACCGCAGTCACTTGCGACTGCGTGGCTACCCCCTACGACAAGGAGAGATCAATTGAGGTCGCCGTGCGCACAACTATAACTCGCTATGCTCTTGAGACTCCTTTTCTGATGCATTCAATATTTGCGCTCTCGAGTATGCACATGCAAAGCTTGCAACAAGTGGTTGACCACCAGCGAGCTCTCTATTACCGTGTCAAATCTTTTGAGGGCTATCGTAAGGCTGTCAAGGAGGCCAAACCTGAAACATACCCGGCTCTTTTAGCCAACGCGATTATTCTGCTCATCGTTACAACACAACACTTCCGAGAACCGAATTCGGAGCCGCTGTACATCATTCAATGGCTACAGGTCTGGCGCGGAGCAGGTCTCATCGCGGGCCTCACCGGACTGTCGTCTATCTTCTTGGCAGGCTTGGAGCCCATATTTTACCGGCCATCAATCGACTTTGGGACTGCTGCGGCCGCCGTTCCAAGTCATCTTGCCTCAATGATTATCGGAATCAGGCCCGACAATCCAGACTTCCCGCATATCAAGTGCTATTATGACACACTCCAATATCTTGGCTCTCTGTATAGTGGCTTACGGAAAGGCCAGAGTACTGTAATGACTCTTCGTATTCTGACCTGGTTCAGCTTCGTGCCTTGTCAATTTGTGGAGCTGACTCGCTTGAGGTGCCCCCGTGCGCTCGTCATTATTGCACACTACACGGCTTTTCTCAAGATTCTTGACAGTCTCTGGTTCATGACAGGAGTCGGAGATCGGTCGTTGCGAGACCTTTGCAACTACCTGGGACACCAGTGGGACTCGGTCCTCCGGATGCCCCTGCAGGTTCTTGAGGTCACCGATCCGAATCAGATTGCCGCCATCGTTCTCGAGGACCTGGATGTAGGTTTGAGAGGCTCGCCGCTGCCCAAGATGTCGGAGGTCGATTGGACTGAAGTAGGAATGGTGGATGACGCGGGACAAAGACTCCGCTATGATTTCTCTCGTGGCGACTACGTTGTTGCAGGCCGTGATGCAATTAGTACTCAACCAACGTGGAATTGGACTCTAGATGAATATTAATTAGCGTAAGATCGTCTAAATATGAAAATAAAAGTCGTGTCACTATTCAACTACCTTGACTCTATAAGGAAAGGACGATACGACCAACATTGAGCTCGACCGACTTCGGCTCCCTCACAAGTGTCTAATACGAGCACCAGATGTATTCTGCAAATCTGCAAATCTAGGCTTAGCTGGAAGAACCTCCGTAAGCTTGAGATGGTCACGTCAAATCAAGTCCAAAGACGCATGGGAGGTGAGAATTCTTCTCGTTCGAGTTGAATTCAAACGAGCGGCGTCCCGTAATCGTCGACGCCGTGGGCGTTGGAGAAGTTCTCTTTCCATCGGCATTCATGACGAGTCTACATTTCGGTCAGTATCGGACGCTGATGCCTGTTGAGTTCGATGCGCCCGAATCCGAGGTTGTTGTGTGGAAAAGGCCACAAATGCACTCTTGGGGACCTCGTCATAGCACAACCTTCAGTTGCAGGTGTGAACGTGAAAGCATGTACATGTATTTAGTCTGCTTCCTTTAGCTGTTTCCATAGCACCCATGGCATCCACGGCATCCAATCCAGGGAGAGATAATTATGTTAGGAACAAGTTGAGAGACGTGAAGTTTGAAGTCAAGTCTGTAAATGTCGAGCCCTTTGGAAGCGCATCACAACAGTGGGTTCTGTATCCAGGAGATCATGTTTATTCGCAACCCTGCAAGTAGACTCTGTGGCCCTGAAATAGCGCAGCATGTGTCAATTCGTGCCGGTAAGCCTGATAAACACGGTGACAACTCTCAACTCCTAACCGGGGTCGGTACGCACATGCATATGTAGAAACTCGCCTCAGAGCGATCAGCCAGTTACCCCAGATAGTTCGTCTCGACTCCCGTATACCATCTTTAAAAGGAAAACTCCTATATCATGCAGTTTGATAAACATGCTGGAGATTTTCCAGTACACATCGCAATCCCAACTCGATTCTCCGCCTCACATTTGTTTCTAGTTCATACACATACAAGGAAATCCAGGCTCTCTTGTGCATCTAGGTACCCATGTCGTAAGTGTGCTGGCAAAGCTTTTTGAACTTTTCTATGCTGTAGCATTCAGCTTCTCCAGGCGAAACCGTACTCGGTGAACATGGCCAGATGCGAATTGAATTCAATGGCGCCGACTTATGTATAAGGTTTCTCGTTGACCAATGTGCCTAGGTACCTGCGCGCTATAAGAAATTGTGGACGGCGCCGTTCTTGCTCGATTCCTGGTGGATGAATGGCGAACTCTTGCATGATTTTGATTGAGTCCTCAATATTTTTCCTCCAGAAATCTTGTCTGTCGCTTAAAGTCCCAGTGCGCCGCATCTCACAAAGTATCAGTTTGCTCCTCACAGAGAGGGCTACGCACTGGCCATATTGGCGCGCTCTAGTCGAGGGGAGCATTCGCCTTCGTCGATGGGGACGATTTGCGCGCTTGAGGCAGACAATGAAGTTGAATGCTTCCCAAAGATTCTGCTTGAAGGACATCTTCGGGTGCAGCAGGCGTTTAGTTGCCGTGCACGTCTGTGATAAGAGAACCTTTTCGTGAGGATGCAGATGATCGGCGACGCAAAGGAGCAATTCCGGCGGGAGGTCGAGGAGGGGAAATTGAGAAGTCGGCGGCGCTACCTGGTCTGATTCTTCTTGTCCGGGAACCTGCGAAGGCCCGCTGCTTTCTGGTATTTGACCGTTTTTATTTGACGTTCCATTTTCCTTTGAGGTCGAAGCTGCATCGGCCGTTTCAGGGGATCCTCTAGTTTGGGTTCGTCCACGCTTGCGGAGGCTGATGTTGGTGTTCTTAGGGCCGGGCATGGTTCTCAAAACTGAGGTAGAGATTCGGCAGTCTTCGGCAGGCGGCAAATATGGTTGACGTGCGAGGGATTGCAAGAGGTCAGAGGTAGATGGCCAAGTAAGCGGATTGGGAAGAAGAAGAGTGCGGGATCAAAGGTGCTGTCTCTGCCAAAACACCAGATGGACTCTTGGTCACAAGGAATATATACGTTTCTCGTTTCTCCTATACTGTAAAGTTCTACCGTTTCCAGTGGCGCACGTAGAGAGAAAGTCTAAAGTCACGATGCACGCTCAAGAGCAATTGGCCAGCGAAGATAATTTCGTAAGGCTTCGAGGGCATGAAAGGGCATGAACTCTACTTTTCGTGGCGCTGACCACATGAACGTCCACAGATTGCTTAGGCCGCCCTTGCCCAGATTCTTGTCGGCAAAGACAGGTTAGGGCAGTGTACTGGCAGCTTCATGCTCTGAGAAGCGAAGTTTACTACCACTGTGAATCGGCCATGGTCTCGCTCTCGGTGTTTGCATCTTAAATTCTTGACTTACGCCGAGTAGCATGAATGAAGCCAATATCGGGATGGTGCAAAAGTCTGAACCTGCGAGTACGTTTTTCTGTGGCGTCGTGGGAGTCGTATGTGAGGATCGAAGGCTTGTCCTGTGGAATCCAGACGCCGGTGGCAACGACCGGATTCATGTAGTCATTTGATGCTGGCACGTCTTTTAGTTGTAATTAAAGACTCTCGGGCACACTTAAATGAATTGAGGTGTCGCATCTTCCAGTTATCCGTTTCGCCACCATTCGCGGATAATAATGCCAATTTCGTAGGCTCGTCCTATAGATGGCTGGAAACATGAAGACCAGTGCAAAGCCACATGTATATGGACAGCGCCATAACACGGCTGCACAACTTGTCACTTTGGGCCTGGCCGCTGCCCATGCCTAGCTCCATGGAATAAGACTGAACGGGAGCGCATGGATGCGATGATATTCGCAGGGTGAGCGCACCAAAGATGGTATAGTGATGTAGTCGGAGATCGTCCCAAAGCCGGCCCGGACTCGGCCGAATGAGCTGCGGGAGGCAGGCGGGGTCGAAGCCGCTGACGCTCCTGCCGGGACTGGACCTCGCACCCTGTCAGAAACTGGGGTTTCTGTCACCTTCCAACGTCACAGAGAGGCAGT
>KQ030519.1:458671-506726 GCA_000956045.1 Hirsutella minnesotensis 3608 | reverse complement strand
CCCTCCCCACCTCCGGTGAGGGTGTCAGCATATTTTATTTGATATAGGCAGTAATTAAGATCTAGCAAGGAGCCTCGAGAGGCGCCTTTCTTGATAAGCGCCTCCTTTAAAGCCTTCCTCTTATATTTCTGATAAGCACGTTCCTTAGAGACCGCCTTACCCGGGAAAACCTCTCGCCTAACCAAAGCCAATAAGCGAAGGCAGGCACTGGGGCATTGTTTGCCTCACAGCCGCGGTCAGTATTTTGCATTAGCCTTGCAATCACACTTTCGCGACGGTCTGGTTTGCACGACCGCTGGCGTCCGTTGACATGGCCATCGATACCATCTGAATCGGCGAGCTATCGAGCGGCCTTGGCTCATGGCTCAGCGCCAGACTGAAGAGATTGTCGACCCTGACTGAGTAGCTTCTTGCTCTGGACCAGTCCAGGTCCTCGATTCGGTATGCATAAACAGTTTCTTGGTCGAGTGCTTTCTGACCCGTGCCGCCAAGTTGCGAGATCAACAGTCATTCGCAATCATTCTTGACGAAGCTGTCTTGGCCCAAGGGCAGTATGACGCGAGAGCAGCGTGCTGCCCTTGGAAGATGTCCTCTATCACGGCCCAGAATCCCTCTGGAAACAAGACCTCGATCATTCCCATGCAGACGAGGGTGAAAGACTCGCAAGATACGCCAAGCGGTCCGTTGGGAATATCTTCGGGGCGGCACTGTTCGAACTCAGGCGGCTGAAGCTCGACACAGCTGAAGTTCGACAGTCAAGACTGGACGGGAACTGGATGGGCACTGTTCGAGCTCAGGCGGTTGAAACTCGACACGGAGCCAGCTGCTCAAGGATAAGGCCAGGGTTCAAGTCGAGAAAAGCGCGCTTGTGCTGCGCTGTGCTGATGAGATTCACACCCAAAGGGGCCCAAGGAAATGGAGTGCTCGCCGGAAGCCGTCCCGGATGCTCCTGCCGCTGACGGACCCTGCGGATTTGGCCGGACAATTAATTATTACTGGCATTTGTATTGTTGGTTGAAACGAGTCGAAGGCCATGATCCAATTCCTCTCGACGTGCGAGTCGCAAATTCTTGTTGGCAATACTCCCAAACGAGACGTGAAGCATTTGAGCTGGAGCCATTAAGCTCGGACCGAGCCAGTCATCGATCATTCTCATGCAACGAAAGTGAGAAGAGCAATATCGACGGACTCGAACAACTCTAGTGCCAGCGATTCAGCCAGACTGTCCTCGTCTCAGCGGGATTGACTCCCACTTCAAGCGGATTCGTTGTTCAGGCTCTCAGGCTGCTCGCTGCACGGTCCGATCCTGCCACCAAACAAAGCAGGGCTCCGTTTTCAACACGAGACTGACGATTTGACTGGCTTTGCGAGGATGACGCCGTCAATATATTGGCAACAGCCTAGCTTAACCGAGATCTATAGAGTCATTTCCCCTGCTCTTGTCTCTAGTAGTCAGACTTGGACATTGGTCCTCGTATTTCGCAGGAACAGTGAGCTGTGTGGTTGCTTCAAACTTCTCTGACTGTATTTCTGCTAGCATTGGAGATACGCCGTTACTTTGACTTGAAACCATCGCAATATTTACAAACATGATTTGTCTAGCCACGGGATCCTCATGTCGACCATGCCCCCTGTGCCAGACATTGACCCATCCCATCCCTCCCGTCCACCTTACCACACGCATATCGTCGAGCAGAAGAGAACACCCATCAGTCTGATTTTATAATTTGACACGCATTGAAAGGGGCCCGCTACAAGTCCTAGCGTATGGGCATTTACGTATAGAATAGGTCGATAAAACGCAAACTTGTCTCCTACTAAATAAGACTACGGGACACGTAATAGGGACAGTAGGAGTAGAGGGATTAAGTAAGAGGTAGGCACGAGTTACAGTAGAGATGGTAGAACAAGCACAGGTAGCAAATACATCAGAAGCAGTGGAAGCAGAGGTAGGCACGAGAGGCAGAGGTACCCGGGCACCAAGGCAGCGTGTTACATGGGTACACCTTGAATAGCGGAGGGTAAACATGTCTTTGTTTATTTATTATTTGAATGTTCTCGGCTCTAGTAGCATTGGAGCGGCCGCAGGAGCATGAGCCGGGGTCGGAGCATGGGCAGAAGCGATGGCGGTGGCTGCCTCAATGATGAGGTGCAAGAGACGCTCGGCGGTGATGCCGGCGTCCGTCACCACCTTAAATATGTCGTGCCAAGTAGCGTCCTAGGCAGTCTCTTGTTAGTGTCAATAGAATATAGGAATTCAATCATCCAAATACAACCATGTGGTTGTTGCTGCTACTGTTGAAGTTGCTGCTGCTAAAGACTATTGCAATCGATATATCTTCATTCGCAATTAAGTGTTACAGAGCAGTCGTACGTTTGTAGATGGAGGCACTACAAGCATTGAATGTCAGTGTTGGTTCGTAATGAATGCATTGGCACTTGAAAAGCGACAAGAGTATGTACACTTACAGAGTCCGAGGCAGGTAATCAAGTAAAAGTCTCTAAAAGTGAAGCCCACGTCAGTATGACATTCGATGATAGCGGTATCCTTCAAGGTGTGATGTGCTGATGAACGAGTGGAAGCTGAAGCCAACAAGGCATGATGAAAGGCAGCAGAGGAGGTTTAACCGGCGCAAGGGGCTTCGCTCAGGCAAGCAAATCCAGCACACCCTGTAGTTCGAGGTATGGGATAATCAAGGGAATGGAGTGCTGTGGAAAAGTGATGGGCATGAGTAAAAGAATGGCAGAGGAATGAGAGGAAGTATGTTGTCCGGGAAAGCAAAGCGGCGGCGACGAAAACAAAGCCGATGGCAAACTTACGCGTAACGCGATGAGGCTGGAGGGAAAGAAGAGTGAATAACTCGAAGGGCGAGAGCAGAAGTTTATACAGGGCGGGTTGTGCGTGGCTAATAGTCGTCAGTCTCCCATCGCCAGTTGTCAAAACGTAAAGTGTCTCGACACGCCACAGCACGTAAACCGTCAAGACAGGTCGATAGACTCTCTGTTCCTCACTGACCATACTTATTGGGCACTTGTTGCCGTCCTTCACACTCTCGAGGTTCCTTCCGCCCCAACTGTGGCACAGCCTTACGTCCATTGACAGACATGTTAACCCCATCTTGGCAGTTGCAATGTTCAAGCTCGTCTCAGGGTTCTATCAGCATGGCGAGCATGGTGGGAAATCCGTCTTTCGATCAAGGTCCCCTCTGCTTAGGCGGCCTTCCAATCACCTCGAACGACGAAGCCTTTCAGCAGCTTCGCACTCGATCACTACCGCAAGTGGATTGCAAGCTTCACCAAACGCTATAGCCGCCGTCGAGCCAAATGTAGGGGAGCGAGAGCCTGCAACCTCGTGCAAAAGCGACAGGACAGATGCCTCCGTAGCCGCTATCCAGTGATTCACATAGACTAGACTTGTAATTGGTGAATTAGCGGCTATTGATGTACAGATAAGTGATGATTGAGTTCATCACAAGTTCCAAGCTTCTTTGCTATAGGTGAGAGGCTCAGGGGTCAGGACAGCAGAGCAAGCCGTTTGCCAACGAAGGAAGTTGTAGCTTGTGTAAGACAACTATTCGCAATTCGAAATGCGGTTCTACGACGCAATTAGAGCAATATTGACCGTAGCCATCACGGGGCAGTCAAGTCGAGAGCAAACTTGTAGCCTCGCCTTTCCCATCTAGAAATATGGACGTGAACAGGATTGAGTCATGAGAAGTATCATTTCAGCTTTCTGAGGCATTGGCAGTACCGAAGCTATCATGATCTCTGATTCGAACGCCAAGTGCCGTCGAGGTGGCTATTTCGCGTCATTTCAAGTGTCTCGTGCTCTGATGAAAGCGTAACTTCATTTGTGTTGTCTTGGCGCCACTTCCCCAATGTCGCCTGGACTCGAGAGATGCATATTGGCAACAGAACAGCACGCTTCAGAACATCAGTCTGGTCTGGATCAGGTCGCTAAATGCGGTGGACATTACAATACGATATCAGATGACGCAATGATGTGATGTCGACCTTGTATTGGCCGCTTTAGACTGTTCATAAGCGGCGGCAGCTTCATGAAGCAGAACAGGGTTGCGACAAGGCGAGGATGGAGTTGCGTGAGATTGGGCAATGTCGAAGCTCTTTGGGTATGAGCTCAAGTCCCCTTCGATAGTTTCTTGCTTCTCAAGGCTCACAGCATCATGCAACAAGCCAGAGTCAATTCCGAGTTTGGACTACCGTGGTCTGATCCGACATGTGTTTCAATTCCGCCTCTCGATGTTGCCGTATTCAGGCCGTATAAGCACTCGCAGCAGCAGGTGCTGTATCGCGAAGTTGCTGACGGGGCTACCAACTTCAATAACACCGGCTTTCTCCATCATCTCCAAGAGATTCGCAAGAGAACCTTTCAGAAGAAGACACTTTTATCTGCCTCGGAGAATGCGGCCTCTTTCCGCATAATCCGGATATAGTTCTTGATCAGCTTCAAGATGCCCTCTCTTCCTCGAGTGTAGAGGTGGATAAGTACGATCTTCCTGAATGCAGTGAAGCGGAAGCCGAATCTCGCGATGAGGCCGATGAGTATACTCATAGCGCCGGCCTTAGGGGCAGCGGCGGCGTTGCCTCACCAAACCAGGCCACGCGAACGAGGCCCACGCCGCGCACTCCGCTTCGATTGGAACGAGGCATCAACACCACGGCTAAGCCTTATTAAGATCAGACAATACGAGGGATATATTAAGCTACGCCTCGAGGCCTCTATCACGTCATCACTGCCACTAACGTCCTCGGTATCATACGTTTACGAGAAAGTATGCAAAATGGCGAATATCCTCGCCTTGAACGGCATTACTGCTACTGAAGAGATGCTTCGCCTTAAGGATAAGCAACTTAAACGTGCGGCTCGCAACGAGCGGACATAGATTATAGGAAAATACGGACTATTAAGCGTCTACGATGCGAGAGTTCGAGTTGCTCGCGACGAATACAATACGCGGGCGGCATAGGAAGACGAGGAGCGGCGTATCGGGAAGAAGGCGGTGCCTAGAGAGGTTCTATTCGGGAGGCGATAGAATCGTGACTGTAGAGGCATCGTATCACGAAGACGAAGCCGCACCAGTAATTAGCACAAGGCGGCTGGCTCAAGAGCGATCGCCGTGCGCATCTTGACTCTGTGGAATTGCTCTGTAGTCGATTACGGCGCGAGAGAATTGCGTCTGTGAACCTGGAAAAGCTGAACATCCTGTCCGTGTCCTGCGTGATCTGGATTCCCTGCCGCCTGTCACAGGCCGGCCTGTGTTCCATCGTCACGGCTCTTTCGCTCGAACCCCAAGTTGCTGTACTTTGTGCAAATAATGTAGAGCTCACGAGAGTGACAAGATGATTTGAACCCTAATCATTGGTAATCGTTGCAGGGCAGATCGTCAGATCGACTTGAATGGAATCATCGGCTTCTGCAGCATTAGACGTGCTTTGAAGCACTCCCTGACCTCGAGCCAAATTCTGACTGGGCTTTATTCACCATTATCCCTTCTATGAGATCATTCCGAGTCAATTGTTTAATCTGCTTTAGCTTCAAGCATCTAGAGTTTTATTAATTTCTCCCAAAATTGGATCTGTTCTTTTTCCTCGAAGATATTATCTTGGAAATACCTGATTGCGATATGCAAGTTTTACGAGAATATTGCGGGGATAAATACGGACAAAATCGCTCTGGGTCGACATTTATCCTCGCGCGGTACACTCGTCAATGGACATTGAGATTTGTGATTCATTTGTGAATATATTATTTAGGGCTGCAGATTGGAATCTCAACGGTCCAAACTGTTGACCATTCTGCGTTGCCGAAGGGTTTTCTTTTGGGGGGAGCTTGAGACACTACTGAGAGACCGTCGATCATACCATGGAGTATGCCATCGCATCGTATATATAACGCAATATAGGCATCTAAAAGCATGGAGGGCGTATGCCTGGGGGCTTGAAGTTTAAACGTAGTGCATTCGGGCTGACGGGCCACTCCGAGCTAAGATCCAGCTGGGACGGGTGTCACTGTTACTTCAACAGGGCCTTGCTTGGGCGACAACGCCTGGGAGCGACGAAATCGCCCACTTCCGTCACTTGACGGGTCGGCCGATTCATCGTCACAAATGACTAGATCGTCAGCCTCTCTCCTCCTAAACAGTCCATTCGTGAAGCCTTGCTCTAGACATCTCTTGGCAGACCATCTGTCGCTTGCTTCATACGCTAGCATATGGGAGAGTATTTGGATGACTAGATCGTCGTCTTCGTCGCGGACCTTGGCGATGAGTTTGGCCGACCAAAGCTTGATCCAACGATTCCAGCTCCTGTCGAGGGCATCTCCTTGCTTGTCCTTTACTTTCGGAAGTCTAGGAGCTGCGGGAATGTCGTACAGCCACTCGAGACCGATAACGCCGAGCGACCATATATCTGCCGTGGGTCCATGGCCGTCACTTATCCCCGGAAACACTTCTGGCGCCGCGTACTTCAATGTGCCGCAAAAGGTCGTCAACAGGGTGGCTGTATCGATGACCTTTGCCAAGCCGAAATCGGCAATGACTACCTTGAAAAGCGGCTGCGTTTCGACCAGGATATTCTCGGGCTTAAGGTCGCGGTGTACAGTGCCTTGGGCGTGAAGGTGGCTGAGGCCGTCGAGAATCTGGCCCAAGGCTGACACGTAGAGCTCATCATCCATGAGGCCGGCGTCGGCGATGTTCCCGCGAGGATAGTAAGCCATGACGATCATGGGCTCCGGAGTCTCGTGGAAATCCAAGACTTGCAGAACGTTTGGCTATAGTTTTGATCAGTTTTATCCTTATCAAAGCGTTGGACATTGGTGTACTTGCATGGGGGTTATCTCTCATAATAGCAAACTCCCTCCTTATTCCCATGAGCCACCTAGGGTCGGCTTCGTCAAGTCCCCTCTTGTTGGCCGGGCGAGTAAAGGTCTTGGCCGCGACCACGGTCGCATCACGGGTCCTAATGGCTGTGTGGACCATGCCATATGCACCTGTTCCGATGAGCTTGTCCTTGTAATACACTAGTCTCTGACTCGGGGTTTGTGCCTCGCTGGGCGCCTGGGTTGTCGAGGCACTGTCCACTTCTAACTCCCGTAGGGTCGGGATATCGCTCCTGTCGAAAGCGTGTGCGTTCTGCCGGTCGAAGAAACGTTTCAAGTTCTTAATATATTGGGATCTCGCAGATTCATGATTCGGAAACTCGATCCTAATGGCAAGACCGCTAGAATAGACCGTAATCTTGTGAAAAGAGGTTTCCATGCCAGGTCCGAACGCCAGGATCCATTTCTCCTTCTTCCGCGTTTCTTCTTCATTTTGGCCATCGTGCGCAACGGCTGTTCCATGGGTTGAGGTATAGTCGTGAAGCCATATGCGGAGTTCTTCGTCTACAACGATATTATACTGCCTCGCACTAATTCCTCTGGTCCCACGGTGGCCTAGGAGGATGTGAGAGGAAGTTGGGCGTGTACCGAACTGCAACCCACTTGGACAGTCGAGCAGCAGCTTGTCGAACGTTACTATAAGCCGGTCTGCCGCATGGGGCTCGTCATCTTCGGATGGCGTATCTCCAGAAGCGGCAGGAGTGGCCTCCCGGCTATCTATTGTCGGCGTCTCGGCCACGCCCCCGACGGCTGAGCGCAACCATTTGGAATTGTGTGGAAGCTTCAAGGCGCTGCTTGCCTTATTTTTCAAGTCGTAGGCCGTCACGACGGCGAATACGTTCTCGTCATACCTCATGTCTGACAACGTGTCTGGCATGGCGGCGTCGAGTGACTGAGATGGAAATGAGTCGGAGTCCGAAAAATACAGCAGCGGATAGGATGCTTTGTAGCCGACGAACAACTTATAAACACGGCGTGTGTCAACGTATTTCAGGGGTTGCAAGGTGATGGTGTGTTAAACTGATGTCCTTGTTAACCAAGCTGCGGAATGGATTGGTCCAAACTACTTCGTACCATCCTTGCATACGCGCCGACCAGATGTCGGAACCTGATTGCCTCGGATTGCTGCCTGTTTCCCGGTCCCGTCTACTATGTGTTTGGGGGACATGCCTTTGCAGGTCGGATAACATACTACGTACGTTCCTCTTTAATGGTAACATGGGTTTATACTGATTCCAAGCAATTTAGCAAGGACGAATTGTCCATCGCAATAGCGAATTAATAATCGTCGCTTTAAAGTGTTTTACTCTTGTCTGTATTCACGACTGCTGCTTGGGCAAGACCTCGGCTGGGTGCATGCGATTCGACTGGGCGGCTGGTATGGTCACCTGGTTGGTACAAAGGACGAAGTTGCCCGTTCACGAACTCACAGCCACGAGACTGAAGGAAACTGGCCTTTTCAAGCTGGATGCGTGCTAATCTACCTAGGTACTGCGTACATAAGCGTGGGTAGCTACTTGGTGCAGGTGCGCAAAAGCATGGGAGCAAGTGCACGCAAGGAACCCAACATATTGCTAAGGTACTTCGCACTTAAAACAAGGCGGGAGGACGGCTAGGAGTTGAGGTGGGTACGTACTTCCAGCTTCGTGGTCGCCATCGCCATCGGCACCACGTCAGCCTCGTTTCCCCCTGCCATCGCCATGTCATAGCAGCATCAAATAATTCTTGGCTTGTCGTTGCAAGACACAACTTCCATCATGGACGCAACCTCGACTTCCTTCATCCAGGATCTGGCCTCCCTCACAGAGATCCTAGACTACGGTGATTGCAGGCAAGTTGCATGGCATGATTGAATGCATGTCAGACCACCTCGCTAACATCAATTGCTCCTTGACCGGCAGCGTGGTCACGATCCCAGGGTTTTCCAAGCTTTCAGAGGCACAGCGAGATATGGTTTACCAAGAAGCGCTGTAAGATCTGAATAGAATAGCACGAGGGCAGTCTGGTTTCCTAGCTAATCCCACAACCTCTAGACGGCGCCAGGCAATGCCAATTTGCGCGGAAACCCTCGCCGACAGGTTGCGGTTCGTCGCCCTAGCTGTATAGCATTCCCCTTGCTGATTTTATACTGCGCCTTAGCTGGATAACTCCGCCGATCGATGAGGATGAGGAAACCGAGCTCTCTCGATCCCTTGAGGCTAAATCACGAAATGACCTCGAAAACGATGGCTGTCCACCCTGCTACCCACCAGAACTCGAGTTCCCCTTCCGAGATCCACCGCAGCGATACAAGCCAATTATCGAATACTGGCAGTCATGCCTTAGGACGGATGTCGTGCTCTGCGCTCAACTCTCCAAGTGGCGGCAGTTCCGCAGGAGCCAAACCAAGAACCGCTCACGATTTCGTACAAAGCCATTCGCCGATTTCATCAATCAAACACGTCAACGATTGCAAAAATATAACATTCGTATACCATTCACCTTACAAGCAGATCCCGCGAAACAGAACCGACTGCAAAATTGGCTCGAGTATGAGGATTATTGCCTAAGGCAACTTGAACGACTCGAGAGCAAGGCGGATCAGTTACGGACGGAGCTACGTCTTGGGTCCCCGAAGGATAATGAAAGGCCAGTACGAGTCTTCGAAGGTAAGACTTATACCGAAACCGTCACTATCAAACTCCAGCGCGCGGAGCGCGAGATACAACAGCACCATATTTTACTTCGTTGGGTCGCGCAGGAGCGTCAGACAATGATAGCAGGGACAACAGGGAACGACAGCGATATCCACGGGACGGCCGCATCAGAGAACACGTGGAGACACAGGCTCCGAAGGTCACGGACGAGACGCGAAGCCCCCGCGGTCATAGGTAATGTGAGAGTTTCAAAAGTAAGACCAGTGAAGCACTCGGCGCCGTTGCCAAGGTCTATTCTTCAATCAACCGAGTGTGTCGATAACGACCCAGGAGACGTACGGCAAGGTGACAATCCCACATCTCAGTTCCATGCTGGCACGAAGCCGCCGCCCAACTCATCATTGAGAGCACGATTGCAGAAGCCAGTGCCGTCATCTAGACACGGCAAAGCCCGTGATGCTGCTGCGGTCCGTCGGGCGTCGTGTCAAAGTCAGGGGACTCGGCAGCGAGCGCAATCACCGGTGCTGTACAAGACGAGGTCCGGACGGATATCAAAACGTCCATTACGGTGGGTGCCTACCTAGTTGAAGGCCAAGCAGGCTCAATACCAGAATGTTGGAGCTGCTCCGTGCACGGCATCGTGCGCGCCATCACTGGAACGGTTCTGTCGGTGGATATCGTCTAGGAAACGCCTGTAGGCAAGACGATAGCCATCGGAAGAAATTCAGAAAGAAAATGATTACATCTTGCCTCGTATTCCTCGCAGCCTACCATTATTGCCAGACTTTGAAGCTTTGGTGTCAGTTCACACAATGCCTTATACCGCCAGGCCATAGCTTGGTCGCCCTGCTCTTGCAGGACTGAGATTTGGATATCGGCGCCAGGAACACGAAGGGGTTCCGGGAAGGGGTCTGTGGGAGAGCATCGACCGGCAAGACAAGCGTGCACGGAAAGTCCGCATTAAAAAACAGCTGTCATCGGTTTAGGCAAGTGGACGGGTCCGTTGCAATCTTACTCCCCCGAGGCAGCGAATCTATAGAGGCGATTGTCCGAACGGGATCTCATGAGTGACAACAAGAGCCGGAGTTCGCCAATTACAAAGACGCCGGACCTCGTAAGTGGTCGGCAGACTCAACGTCCGCGGTCACGCCAAATTTAGGTCCCCAGACGGGCTGTAAAGGCTGTACGCTGGATGTACTGGTGTGCGCGTATTCTCTGTTTATAGATGCGTTGTATAGCAGCAAGAACATCAAGGTCACAGCGGAAGCGCCCATCGCGTCGTCGGCCCGACATACGAAGGTTGCGCCCAAAAGAAACTTGACTCCAAGAGGTTACATAGGTCCCCGGCCACCGTGTAAGTCGGCATTTTTAATAATTTTATAGTATCCCTCGTAACCTCGTACACGTAGGGTTAATAGTAGTAATTTATCTAGAGGGATCCCCTTTTAAAGGATTATCAAGGTTTAAGCGAAGTATATAAAATACCTTGATTGCTTGAACGCGAAGTTAAGCTCGAAGAGCTACTGCCGAGCCCGACGCTAATTCTAAGACCGCCGAGACCGCCGAGAACGCTAAGACTACTTAATCTAGCTAATTATACACTAAAGTAGCTACCGCTAGCTACCCGAAGAAATAATCTATAGTTATAGTAAGGTTAATTACTCTGAGTGTAGTGTTGCACGCGTAGCTTGGCAATACGGTTCTACGAGCGAGAAGATATGACAGTCGAAGCCCCGTCCGAACGTTAGCAATATCAATCCTCCGTTGGCCTGAAACGCGGCTGTCTATGTGCTGTCGTAGCTATTCTTACGGTAATAGAGGAAACCATTGGTTGAGACGACGCTGTGGATCATAATGCTGCTTCAACCCCTGAAGCCGATCAAGACCGTAGCCATATACTGTCTCAAGCGGTTCATCGCTGAATGCGTTACTGATGTACCTAGGCTCATCCATTAGCACCACGAGCCAGACCTGACCTTTGCCTCATGGGATTGGCCATTAATAAAGGGAAGAACGTACGTGACAGGTTCCGCTAGCCCGCTTGCAGCTCGCCAATGCTACCGGGCTTGCCTTCCATACTTTAGAGCCTCGCCTACAAAAGCGGCATCGTCGTAGGCGATGGTGATGATCGGGAAAAGCGCGACGGAGTGCCTACAGGGCACTGCGGAGCTGCTCAGGGCCACTGAGCGGTCCTTGTCTATAGGATACCAGTTTAGTATCATAGAGCTCTTGGCCGCCCTAGGATCTTGCACCGCCTGATACTAAACGTCGAAAACTTGAGAAAAGGCCGTCGAGTTGAATCTAGCTAAACCTGCACTCTACGTGGGCTTGCGGCCCCCTTTCACGCAAGCCCTTATCGATCCAGAGTTCCATACTATCCACGGTGCGATGGCAGATTTATTGGACACAGCACCGAGGGCGAGAATAGAGGCGAAGTTTGCCGTGGCCTCGGCCGGCGTGCCGTGATAGAAAGCTCAAGGACGATGGCCGGCGTGCCGTTGTTCGATACATACAACATGGTTATTGAGAGAGTCAAGCCGTCAAGGTCTCAAGCAACGACTCAAGTTGGCCTTTTTGGAACACCAGCGTTCCCTGCCATGCTTCGAGGGAGGCTCCTAGATGGGCGCGAACGCCGGCCTGGACAACGACGCCAAAGTTGGGGCCGGCGCCTCGCATCGCCCACCACAAGTCAGGGTCCACCACAAGTCACGGTCCGAGGACGCGGTCACAGTTCGGAGGGATCCGTCGGCCAGAACCACCTGTGGCTTATACATCCACAACGGTGGCAGAGTGGACGACTGCTCGAGGAGACGGAGCGTGATAGTCGCTCCGCCGCCCAGGGATCGTTGCGCGGGCTTCGATTCGACTTTGCGAGGAAAGCAGCTGCTCAAGAGGACTCAGATCGAGCGCAGCTGCATGACAAGCCAAAACAACGAGCAGCACAATCCCCCAAAGGGGTGGGTGATGGGTGACGACCGGGTTCCGCATCATGAGCCTGCCCCTCTTGTCAGCTTGGGTAACAATGTACGTACTGTACAGTATGCGATGTCTCTGAAATCTGCTCGCGGGAAACCCTGTCGACTGTGCGGACAATTGCTAGAGAAATACCAGACTTTCAATGGCCAGTCTGCGCCGTCATCCCTCGACAAACCGGGCGTGTCTGTTCGGAATCCTAAGTCGGTTGACTGCATCGGTCAAGCACAGATCGGAAACTCCGTCCAGGTGCTTCTCCATCCGTTCCTCCATCTGCAGAGTTGAAATGGGTGTTGTACCGCACGCAGCCGGGTTTGATCGGTTTGGGCTGGTGACACGAGGTCGTACCGGCATCAGGCAGCAATTAGTTATCACCAACACCCGTCCCCTCTAATTGCTCGCAACGAGTATTTAGGAACCGGTTTACTAGTGAAGACTTATTGAATAGCATGACAATTCTGTTATAATTATTAGGCCGTCCCGCGAGGGATTTACAAGAGGCGCTCTCCACGATACTAGCAATGCGCCCTAATACGCTAAAGCACCGCGAAACTTATATCTTTTTCCGGGATTAGAGGACTCAGTAAGTAGGCAGCTATGCGCAGTATACGTGTTTTCTGCAGTTAAAACGCTGCTTATATACGGCCTAAACATGACAGTCTTTATTCACACGCACCCAAATCTCAATTCGCACGCACCCCCCCACATTCAGCCACAGCGCCTCCGAGATCGGAGCCCAATAAACCATTGGTGCGGATGTCTGACATTTCCAACTCCTTGGCGAGCAGGAGTCTAATTCGTTGCAACAGTAATGCTGTCGCCAACCGTATCTTTACCACCCTCGTTGGCAAGCCACGAGTCTGCTACTCCCAGATCTTGCGTCATTTCAGAAGAGTTACACCGTTCAGCTCGTTTGCTGCTGTCGTCCTGTGTCTTCGCCTGTCGGCGCGTAACTCGAGTGCTTCCTGACTCGACAACTTTACTCCGTTTCGGCCGACGTCGCGGTTTGTCTTGTGCGTCTGCTGCATCTTCTTCCTCCAGCGTTGCCCCCAGTTCGAATTGAGAGTAATTTCGACGCGCCGAGCGCTGGACGCCACTCCGTGTTGAGCCTTGAGGGGCTAGCTGCTTCTCTGGGATTGCGCGTTCGTTGCCAAATGGTTCGCCATTGCGTGGTCGACCCTTAGGTATCCCCATTGGAGGACGTCGTATTTGAAGGAGAGGATCATCAATGTCTCGTGATCGCTTGAGATGCCAGAATGGATCTAGGTCTTGCCTCTTGAGTGGTTCCTTTCGACGAGCTAGCTCCAAGAGCCTGTGAGCACAGGGTAGACCGTATTGAGCCCTCGTGGATCCTGAACATTGCGGCAGTGCCTTCTTAGAGACCCGGCTCGATTCCATAACTCGGTGCATCTCGTTTAGCTGGTCTAGCGCCCAACGAGTCACGTTTAGGGGGAGCTGGCCGAGCCATTCTCTTCCCGAGAACTGGTTCCGAATAGTGGTATTAGCCTGTTGTATTTTATCTTTATACAGTTGACTCTTATCCGCCGAAAATCCTATTGTACAATTAGGGCTCAATTATAGAAGGATTACTGAACTGCTAGATTGGAATTTGTGGCAAGCATCTCCAACACAGGAGTTAAATGGATATATCTCCTTCGCTTCATAACTGGCGTTGACAAGTCGCAAGAATGCTGTCTGCGGGATCGTTGGCGAAGTCGGAGTTCTTGTGGCTATGCTGTGGCTGAATGTGGGGGGGTGCGTGCGAATTGAGATTTGGGTGCGTGTGAATAAAGACTGTCCTAAACATCTGCTAAACGACCACTCCAAGGTAGATCAGGGCACTCTCGAGTCTAAACCTATTATTTCCGAGAACAGACGCTATCATGCCTATAGCTCTAACGTATCTCATCGCATACATTATCTTATTAATGTGCGCTATAGTATGCGTAGTGCGCAGACACGGCACGAAGAAGGTAGTCCCTCTTTCGGTAAACTACCACTTCACGAGACGATGTAACAAGGAATGTGGCTTCTGCTTCCACACTGCCAAGACCTCGTTCATACTGAGCGAGCCGGCTGCAAAACGAGGCCTCTCTCTCCTTAAGCGGGCAGGAATGAGGAAGTTGAACTTTGCCGGCGGCGAACCATTCCTATACCCAAAATTCCTAGGTACGTTATTTGTTGCCAGCGACATTGTGGAGGCTGATGGACGCCGGAGCTACAGGCAGCCTAGTCCAGTACGGGAAGGAGGTCCTCGACATTGAGAGCATATCCATCGTGACCAACGGGAGCCTCGTCCGGGAAGACTGGCTGCGGCGCTACGGCTCGTATCTCGACATCATGGCTGTGTCCTGCGATTCGTTTAACGAAGACGCCAACATTCGGATCGGCCGCGGTAGCGGTGACAACGTGGCACAGCTGTTCAAGCTCCGCGATTGGTGTCGCCAGTACGGCATCAAGTTTAAACTCAACACGGTGGTTTGCCGCGACAATGTCGACGAAAACATGAGCGCCCGCGTGGCAGAGTTGGAGCCGTTCCGGTGGAAGTGCTTTCAGGTGCTCAAGGTGGAGGGCGAGAATGACTCGGACAAGACCCTTCGAGATGTGAGGAGGTTTGAAATCAGTGACGACGAGTTTGCGGCGTTTTGTGGCAAGCACCGGCATTTGAAGTGCTTTGTTCCCGAATCCAACCGGGTCATGGCCCACAGCTATCTGCTTCTGGATGAGGTGAGATGCCGACCTTACCCAGGGATAATCCCAGGACTAAACAGCTGCCATGCACAGTATATGCGCTTCCTACGGGGCGATAACAAGAATACCACGTCGAAGACAATTCTGGATATCGGAATCGAGAGAGCATTGGAGGCTGTCTACTGGGACAAGGAGTCTTTCCAGGAGCGTGGTGGCGTGTACGACTGGACTCGGCATCAGCTAGACACGTCTGACTGTGGCAGAGAGTGTGGAGGTGAGAAGAATCTGGAATGGTGAGCACAGATTGCGCCACTATTTGCATATACTGGAGTTGCAGACGCTACGAAGTACGAAGTAGAGAAGTTGGACAGTAGGTGTGGCGTCGGAGCGTGGCGCGTGTACTCAAATATTTACCTATATGCATTTGCCCAACAAAATTTCTTGTCTGCCATCTGCCAACAATGTGTTTGTTCTGGAGTCTGGACTAACGGCGAGATGAAAATCTCAAGGCCATTTCTTCCACGAGTCCCTCTCGGGAACTTTGCATGCGGACTCTCCAATTCCACCAGGCGTTGTCGCCGCCAGGAAGCTACTATGAAGACGCCGACCCTCGAAGTCGAACGAAAGTTCGCACCCACCCCGACCTCCCTCCGCCTTCTCGCCGATAATGCTGGGAGCCCGCCCTTCCGATGCCACCAGTTTCAGGGCGACTCGTCCTTCGAAGATGTCTACTTCGACACTAATACCCATGCCTTGTCCACGCGAGGCATATGGCTCCGCCGCCGCGGCGTCGATTGGGAGGCAAAGGTGCGCGTGAGCGGAGATTACACCAAATCGGCCTTTAAGGAGCTGACTGGCGTGGACGCTATTTCGGCTCTGTTGCGGGCCACCTTCCCCGGGACGGAGCTGGCGACGGATGGCCCTACGGGAGGCGGCCTGCAATGGCACGAGTCCGCTCGGCTCGGCACGCTACGAACGACGTACCGCGTGGATCATCGGTTTAGCGTCGTGGTCGACAAGACAGACTTCGGGCACTGCGTGGGAGAAGTGGAGCTCGAGGAACCTGCCGGAGAGATGCTTGAGAATACGGAGCTGGTGAGGCAGATGGAGAAAGGGATCGACGAGTTCATGGCGAGGTACGCTTGGGCATTCCCCAGGGGAAACGTGGTTGGCAAGCTCTCGGCTTATTTCTCTCGGCTTAAGGGGGGTTAATGACGGTAAATAACACAGCTTAGGGCTGGGAACCGGATGGCGGATGCTTATATACTACCACCTAGCTATAATGTTATATATACTTCGTAGGGATGCGAGTGATTGTCTCGTATCTTGAAAGTCAACTCGTTAAATACAACACGTCTTGGCAGCGGGCCGCCTACGCATCGACAATCCCCGATATTCGACTGCAACGCTGATTTGCTAAGAGGCACTAGAAATATTGGTAATTGCTTAATTTAGCCCAAGGTAAAGGGCTTTCGTGGAGCCAACGTGCAGAAGCGAATGCCAAGACGTGTTGTATTTAACGAGTTAATACGGTACCACTTCCAGGAAGCCTTTAGACCATCCACATCCACATCCCGTGACCTCGACGAACGCACTCGATATAACTCTGCCGCCGCCTTGACCCTTGACCCGACTCCCACCTCCGACTAGACCACTTCGAGCCAATCCTGGGGGCTAATATCGCCAGTCCAAACCGGTTCGTTCTCTTTATGCTTGACTTCTTGATTGACAGATTCAAACTTCTTCATTTGTACCTTTTTTGGCAAATTTGCGCATGCTGCCGAGAACGTGATGCCTAAGGCAGGGAAGGGACCCGGTTAGTGTGCTATTATCTTCTGAAGGAATTGGTCAGGAGAAGACATACCTTGAAAAGTCCATGCGTCACTGCCTAGGATGACGCCACCGACCTCATCACTCAATGCCATTTTCTTCAGGTCGCGAATATCGACGGTATCTTTGCCAAAGACCTCTCCAAGGTTGATCGCATCCTCTTTAGTGTATCCAGCGGCAAAGTTTTCGCCAAGGAGAATCGGCTTGCCTTCCCCGAGCGTAAGGCGGACTTTATCATAAGTTCCGCCACCAAACGTATTCCCTACCTTGAAGTTATACCTGACGTCCTTGATCACAGTGCAGGGAGGGGCGAAAGTCCAATCTGCAGGAGTGAATTGGAAGGTTGCGACAGTTTTCTCTTGAAAAGGCTGAGCGAGCCAGCCTCCAGGATGGCCGTACCATGCATTGACCCCAACGAATTTATTATTCCGGGCCTGGAAGCTGGGATCAGAACACTCTGCGCGAACCTTGATATCTGAATAAGGGCAAACCCATTAGTTTTTGGAATCAAAATCTGTCCCGTTCTGTCTTACCTTGAACCTGAAACTGGTCGTTTTTATTGCTGTCGAGTTTCCAGAACACCCCCGCAGCGGTAAGAGTGATCTTATTAATGCCGCCAATGTCGATGTCATCTGCTCCAAAGGACTTTTTCATATCCACGGAAATCGTTTTCTGAGTTCCTCGTGAGGGTGCCTCGGCGAAGAAAAAACTCGCTTTGCCAGCCGGGCCTTCAAGAGTGCCAGCGACCTTATCGTAAGTCCCAGACCAATAATCATTGGACAAGGCAAGATCAAACTCTATGTTCTTGACTTTACGGCATAGTTCTGGAACGTCCTGTCGATTCTCGACCATGGTCCGCACGCTTTGACAGTAGCCCTCTGACTGTCCTAACCGGCAGTGTCAGCGTGGATGTCCATGGGCATAGGGTGGGATGACTTCATACCTTTGTCAGCTCGCTTGCTCCACCGTCTGGGGTGTTTGCCTGGAAGACAAGAGGAAAAGAGAATTTGATGCTGGCCCAGATTGACTATGAGGTTGAGGACGGCTGGATATCGCTGGAGAAGTCCATAGAGATTGGCGGCCTGGCTTTGCAGCCATTCGACGCCACGATCCAAACTCTCCTGCAATTGCTCCTGAGGGAAGCCGAGTGCTGCTGCCTGTCGCTTGAAGTCGCCCCACTGTCTACTCTGTTCGGCCTGCAACTGCGTTGGTGCTTCAAGGTGTTAACACACATGCTACCAATACGTTTCGTCATGTGGTATCTTACTTGTACCAGTGCCACTGCCACTCGCTCCTTCATCCGCAGGGCTGGGGGCCTGCTGCCTGACCCTGAGCTTTCCTTCGCGTTTCGACTTCCTCCAGTCAAACGATGCCGTATTAGGCTCCTGAGAAATCGATTCTTCTGACAATACTTTAAGCTTCTCCACTAATCGGTTACATCCCCACTGTCGTCTCGTCAGTGCTTGTTGGAGGTCGAGGGGCTGAGGCTGCACTTACTTTATCACCTGGTTGGCCCTGGTCCGTCTTTGTACCGCAGGGTGGGACGATAACGTAGTCTTCGTCGCCACCTTCCTTCGGTTTCCCTTTCTTAACGGTTGTAATTGCGGCTACCCGAGCATTTTTATTGTCCTTCAGCCGGTCGGGGTTGATGTGACTTTTGTAGTACGCGTCGAATGCATTTACCTCACCACATTTTCTGGCATTGGTATGGTCGTTTTCTGAATCACCTCTGCACTCATCCAAGTCCTTGGATACCTGATCACCTTCAGTAATAGATAAAGCCCCCCTTTGAGAGGAAGCTAGAATGAGTTCATTGTCAACGGCCACAATGGTTAAGACACTCGGTTTCCACTTGGAACCAAACTGGTAATCTTGAACCATCTTTTCCATCTCCTTGTACGCGTCCACAGCGATCATCTTGAGTTGTCTGTCCGAGATTTCTGGCTTTGGCTCGGACTCGACGAACTCGAGATGGCTGCTGAAGAGAATTGCCTCTGGAGTGTTCGTATACAAGCCGTAGTCAAGTCGGACCTCGAGGCTATCTGACGTTGGTGTCACTTCAGGCTTGATAGGTAGCAGCTTCCTAACCGCCGTGGGTGTTGGTTTAGGCTTCTCCTCGTTTACAGGTGCCGCATTTAGCACCTGGAAAATAGCAAAGAAAATGGTGAGGAAACATAGTAGAAAACGATTGGTGCTATACGATGCCATGATGTCGAGGCGTCGTGTAAAGGGTTATAGGCCGACCTTGAGGGGTTGGTACAAACGAAGGACAATATTGAAGCAACTTTGAACGGGAGAACAAGATATTGCAGAAAGCAGTGTCTTGAAGGAATATAGAGCTTACGACTGGAGCTGTAGAGCGACTATTATATTCAAGTAGGCAAGGCTACGATTCCAAGCCCACGAATTCTAGCCCCATGTAGCATGATTGTACAACCTCAGCAGAATGGTGGTCAAACCCGTCAGGTAGTTACACAGAATCCTTAAAACAAGGGTTGCATGAATAAGAAGATATTGCTGTCATGCCTCGTGCAGCGAACCAAACAGGCAGATGGGCAACAGGGTTAGTAGAGGCCTTGCAGGGAATGGGTTACGAGTTGCGAATACGCGTGTACGTTTATACGAAGTAGCGTGCATCTATTCTAGCCCCCTGGCAGTCCATCTCGTAATGCGCAGACTGACCTTGACGAGTTGACTGTTGCCGAAACTTAGTTCTACGGTCGCCTCCATGCCACGGCTCTGTAACCGAATTGCTTAATCAGGAAGGACAAAATCAACAAGGCAGAATTTCGCCTAGTCGTTCTCACAGTGGCCATGCAAGATAGGGAAACCGAGGCACACTGTGAAGTCAATAAAAGACGAAACTCACTTAGCTGCGTCGGCTGAAAGCCTGAAACCAGGGAGTGGCACCTCCCCACCCATATATGATCATCCCCACTACCTAACTAATGACGTCGCGACAATGGATTCCGAGTCAGTGTTATTCTTCGTCGACTCTGAATCTATTATTTCAGGTTCTTCCCCGTATATATCGCGCAATACAAGAGGGAAAACCGCTGTTGGAACATGGAGACATGCTCGTCCGGCAGTGAAAGGGGAAGTGAACTCGAGACCAGGGATTTGTAATCTTTCTAGTCTTGGGCAACTCGGAGGGGGGGGGGACTGTATGAGACTTGAGGGGACTAATGCGGGTTGGAAGCAGGCCAACGGCAGTTTTCACGATGACATTATTATTACCTACTGTCCACCAGCATTACCAGTAAGTACGGTGAAATTGAGCTCACAGATCTGCGATGTCGGGCGCTCTGTGAGACTGTATTGTTTTGGTCCGGTTCGAAGAAGGAAAAGAGCAAAACACCAACGATTCAATCATGGCACCGATGTTCATTTCACACAGTCACGTACCAATGAGTTCCAACCTCACCATGACCCTCAAGATAGACTTCATTACTGCAGATTGAGATTTCATAGCAACCTCAATCTGTTTACAGACTCTATCAATATAACGCCCCTTTATTCTATAAATACCAGCTCGGTGCGACCCTCAGGGAGAAGACCAAGAGTCTTCCTGTCCCTGATCTATGAGTCAGATTGCTCACCCTTCCAGGTATCACAACGTAGGAAAGTGAGGCTGTGTTCGTCCTTCCAAGGTAAAGAATCGGCAACGCAGCGAACGGTAGCTGAATTAAGCTCTTTTTCAGGTGACTACGTGTCGTAAGTTAGCGGGGCACCTAGGCGGCCCTACGCCGGTGTGACTAAATCTACTTATCGCGGACTGTGGCTGGATGGGCCGATCTCGTGGCGCAGGTGGCATGAACCGGTGGGATGGACACGATGCTTGAAGCAAGCCGGTAGATGTTACGTTACCCGCAAGTACAGTTATGTGAGTGCATAGGTGTAATATATATAGAGACTTTGATCTATCAATTACATCTTTTATTAATTAACTACTTCGTCTATCCAGTGACTGCCTCTCTACTACGTCGGATGGTAACAGAGACCCGAGTTTCTACCAATTATCTGCAAGCGATAGTTATAGTACTAAAGGGACCTTGGAAAAACGCTAATGAAAGAGGAAATCCGCTTCCGGCGTATATATCCCTTTTAAGGCTTCTATAAGCAGGGAAATAGGAAAACGAATCCGGTTTAACCCGGGTAAAAATACTTAGATAAGTAGGGCACAGTTTTCCCTCCGTTTTTGCAGGGGTCAGCGCAATACATCCAGAACGTATTCGTACGTACCTTTATGCGTCACACACCTATATGACAAGTGTAGTGGATCCACAGGGCGCCATCGTGGATTCGGGGGATGCTGCCCACCGGCTCATGCATCCTAATTTTGGCACTAGGGGGTCCTAAACGCCGACTTCCCCGCCTGTCTTTTCGGCGTTGCTAGTCAAGCTCCTAGGGTGGTCCATATGAACTTGCCATCCAGCACAAATCACGCCATTTCGACAAACCACCACCTTCAACCTTCCTTCTTCCCAACCTGTGAGTCGCTCCATGACCGAGCGCGGGAGGCAAGGCCACCAACTCGCTCTTCCGAATTTGAAAACATGGCATCGACGTCCCTTGCAGACTTGCCAAGGGACTTGCTCTTCAATGTTCTGGACTTGATCCCATTCGCCGATTTGCGCTCCTTGAGCACGGTCAACAAACACATCCGCGCTCTCACTGAGCCTCGTCTCTACTCAGCCGTAAAGGCGAGGTGGGCGTTGCACCACACGCCGCCAGTTGTGCTGCTGCTGCGAAGCATTCTGGATAGGCCCGAGCTATGTAGGCACATTCGGGCTCTACACCTTGAGGGTGAAGGGTTCAGAGAGAATCGAGAACTCAAGGAGCCACCCGCATTCCCTCTTCCCGCAGCCTCGATAACCAAGGCATCTGAACTCATACTATCTACTGGAGTACCACATGCCCGCCTTTGGATAAACGAGCTGCAATCCGGCACAGTCGACGCCGTCGTGGCAACTCTCTTAGCGACGTTGCCTAATTTGACATCCCTACATCTAGATCCCAACTTTACCGTTAAAAGTCGACTTGTGGGGAAAATGCTCACATGTGCCTTATGCGAACCACTAGGACAGTATGAGCTGCCTACGTTCCGGAACCTCAATCATGTCACCTTCTCCCCTAGGGCTAAGGAATACCGCCATCCTGACGTTAACAATACGACCGATGTCCTCCCGTTATTCTACCTTCCGAAAATTCAGTTTCTCACACTTTCGATGGATAATCCAACCACGTTCGCCTGGCCTGCGCATACGCCTGCTCCTTCATCGCTTACATCATTAGAAATTTATAGGCTACGCGAAGCACGGATTGGTTCGCTTCTCTCGGTTCTTGGGGGACTGAAGAGGCTACATTGGCACTGGTTCTATTCCCCGGCCCTTGACCAAGGCGTAAGCAATGCTATTGTTGAACTTGATACGGTAGCTACAGCACTAAATCGAGTTCGTGATACCCTTACGGACTTGACGATAGAGGCGGAAACCCAAGCCAACTTACTAGTCGGGGATTACGACCCCCCCGAGCTAGAAATACGTGGATCCTTAAATGCCATGGCCTACTTGGGCAAGCTAAGACGACTATGCATCCCTTGGGTCTTCCTAATGGGATTCTCAGAATCATCGGCAAGACTCCGGGATCCGCTCCCTCCAAGCCTTGAGCTGCTTATCCTGACAGGGGACTTGGACGAGCACGACGATTGGGAATGGGATGACGATTCTATCATATCTGCCATGAAATCGGAGCTTGAGAACCAGGCTCTGTCACTACCCGCCAACCTGCGCCGCATTATTCTACCCGTCCCACTTCCTTGCGGCAAATTAACTAAAGAAATGGAAGAAGAAATAAAACGGATTGGCGCAAATGCGAACCTGGAGTTGGAGTGGAGTACGTGGAATTAAAATAGACTTGCTAATATAATATTAGCCTACTAATACGATATTAGCCCGGCTAATAGCTATTAAGCTAAAAAGTATATTAGAGTGAAAAGGTCTCGAGCTCGTAGCACGATATTAATCTTGTAACTATAGTAGCTTAATAAACCTATATCCTTCTGGAGACTATTAAATCGGAGAAAATAGGCTTAAAACGCATACTATTTCTCAAAATTTACTCTTGTAAGATAGGAAATTTAGGGACACGGTTTTCAATTTTAACATTATGGTATAAGCCCTATTGAAAACCCCCCTGGCGCGCGATGGTATAGCCCCAAAGTGCAAGGTGTGGCGTAGTTTTTTACAAATTATCATTATTGGCCCCGCTGGCTGTAGAGGCAAGTTTGCTGAACGTTTTGGCCGCCAACTTGTGAGCCATGTCCTTATAGCTACAACTATTACCAACAATGAGAGATGTCTGGTGAGCAGTACGTATGCCGTTAGCCTGAGGAGCCAGAGCGACGAGACATGTCCTCGTGTGAGCCTCGCTTGGGCCAAGGAACAGAGTCGTCACCCTTTTTCTTGGGCGAACCGCTCGGGGCCTGTTGTCTCGGAGAAGAAGCATCCTCTTGTGATCTCCGCGAATCCTGTTTGCTCGAGCTGGAATCGGAACGATGCAAATTGTCTTCACGTGAGCCTCGCTGGTGCCAATGAGTTGAGTCATCACCGGTTTTCTCGTGTGAGCCTCGCGAGTCCTGCTGGCTCGAGGAACCAGAACGGTGCGAAGCATCATCGCGTGAGCCTCGCTTATGCCAATGAGTTGAGTCATCACTAGCTTGCGAGTCCCGCTTTCTCGAATGGCCAGATGGATCCTTGGGTAAGCCTCGCGCGTCCGACTGGCTCGACGAGCCCGATCGGCGACGAATGTCCTCGCCTGAGTCTCGAATGGGCCAATATATCTCGTCATGACCAGAGTCCGGTGTATCATCCTTGTGAGTGTCGTGATCATGCGTGTCATGGTCATGAGTGTCGTGGTCGTGAGTATCGTGATCATCAGTAGGAATGCCGCAGCGGATACCCTCAGCACTAATCCAGCACTGCTGTCCGTGAAACTTGGTAGGGCAGTACTGAAACTCGAAACAGTCTCCATCGGCCAGGGCACAGCGTTCTCCAGTATAGACCTCGCCATTGGGGCAACGCGGTCTTATCTCGGAGATGCAGTCCTGCGAAGCCAAGTCGAAGCTGGTTCCATCCGGGCAGTGAGGCTTGCTGATAGTCACGCAGTTCTTACCATTGAACCTGAAGCCGCGAGGGCAGACTGGCGGAACGTGCGAAGCGCACCACTCTCCATCCAGGAAGGTACCCTCCGGGCATCTCGGGCCGTCACTGACACAAACCCTGCCGTCAAAGATGAAGCCAGGTGCACACTCGGGCACTGCTTTGGAGATACACTGGCCGGCTCTGAGGATGTATCCGTCTGGACACTTCTGCTCGTGGCCCAGTGAGACACAGGCGCCATTAATGAGCTTGAAGCCACTGGGGCATCGAGGACGGCCAACGGACTCACAGCCGGCATCGCCGAATACGAAGCCCAAGGGGCACTTTCCGATGCCGAGGACGCACATTCCGTTCCGGAGGCTCGAGGGCGGCGGACATGATGGTGGGATGCTGACAAGACAGTCCCCGTCTCTATTCAGCAGTGATCCGTCAGGGCACTTGGGAACAAGGTCCTGTGCAATGCACTGAGCTCCGTTGAAGTAAGCCCCGTCGTGGCAAATGGGCTTAGTGCCCCTGATGCAGTCGTCGATGTCGAGAAAGCCGTCTGCGCAGCTCGGCTCGCCATGGCGGGACATACACCTCTCTCCGTTCCACATGAAGGATCCTTCACAGATGGGCTCGGCTACGACGACGCACTTGCCCAGCTGCAATACGGAACCCGTGGGGCAAGTCGGTCCATTGAGCAGAACGCAGTCCCCGCCGCGGACAATGGCCTCCTCGGGGCATATCGGCCGCTGCGGGGCGCTGCACACGTCTCCGTCGCGATAGAAGCCCGCAGGACATTCCGGAGGCTCTCGACGCACGCAGCGAGAGTTCTCAAGCCGGAAGCCCAACGGACAAACGGGATGCGGATTCGAGTGTCTCACACAAAAGCCTTTGACTGGTGGCTCGCCGTTGGGGCATTTACCGTCGATGCTTTTCATGCCACACGTCTCTCCGTTCCAAGTCATGCCGGCCGGACAGCAGCGACTGCTCCCGCTGCTCTTGTCGAGGGAGAGCGTCATGCCCTTCTGGCACGAAGGCTCTCTGGCCAGGACACACACGCGGCCTTCCAGCAGAGTGCCAGCAGGACAGACAAGCTTCTTTCGAATGACGCAGGAAGACAACTCGGGGCTAAAGATGCTGTCGTTTGGACAAGGCTTTTGGTGAAGCACGCAAAGTCCGTCTTTGAGAAGAGATCCCTCGGGACACGACGGCACCTCTTGCGCAATGCACCGACGGCTTGCCACGTCGAACCAGGCGCCCTTGATGGAGCACCGGGGCGGCTCCTTGCTGACGCAAACGCCCTGCTCAGCTTTGGACCCGTCCGGACATGTTGGACCTCTGATCAGGACGCAAGTTCGACCGTTGAAGTGCTCACCGTCCGAACACGTCGGGGGCTTCTCGGAGATGCAGACATTGCCGTGCGGCTTGTATCCTGGGCCGCACGTTGCCGCTCGTTCCTTGATGCAGTGGCCGCCCTTGGCCCGGGTCCCAGCCGGACAGACGGGTTCATCATGGGCGACGCATAGCCCGTCCTTGAAGTACGAGTTGCCATCACAGACTGGCTTGGCGTGTTGTATGCACTTGTCGCCCACCTTGGTTGTACCGTCGGGACAAGTAGGCGTGTGGCCGTACAAGGCGCACTGCTGGCCGTCAAAATCGGTTCCCGAGGGACAGCACTTGACCTTGCCCGAAGTATAGTCGCGGCTTGGGACGATCTGGTCCAGCGAGAACTTGAATGGGTGCCGCTCCGGGGAGCTCAAGACGGCTTGCCTACCCCGTGACAGATCTGCCACGGCGGTTAGAGCCAGGAGGAGGAATGGTAGAATAGACATGATGCCTCGATCCATGTTCAAGACATATGAGGGGGGAAAGCTTTCAACTTCAAGTGCGCTTGTGATGAATAGAATCCGAGATATGATAACTTAGGACTTGATCTGTCACGTCAAACTCCTCTTTTCTCTCTTGCTCCTTCTCTATATATACACACCTGCAAATGCTCCGGCGGGTTGGCATAGCTCACGTTTCGGTCACAAATCCAATCTTGTCATGGTCGAAAATCAGACACCTTGGAGTCTTTTCGTCAAGCGGTAAACCCCAGCCTCTCCGGTAGTCTGAACTCTCACCGACATGTAAGTCAGCCCAGCAGAGCGTCTCAGCCGTTTGATTGAAACATGCACTTGGCCGCGGCATTAGACTCTCGTCGACACAAGCCAACCGAAGAGGTGACAAGACAGGCCGCTCTAACCGCGGAGATGATGATGCAGACTCGAAGATCGACTACGCGCTATGAGCAGCATCGAAGGCTGAAAACATCAATTGGTCGATCAATTCTTGCCAGACGCCTTTGTTGCCTCTGCAAAGAGCTTGTGGCCACGCCCCTCCGGATGATCAAGTCGACAGTTGGTTTGTCAATATACTCGCGACTAATGTTCCGTATACATCTCAGGGATGCGCTGTCTAGCGTCACATCATGTTTGCAGACGAAAAGCTAGTCTCAGTTGACACCTTCAGCCCTCTTTTCTTCGGCCATCACTGCCCATTGTCTGAGGAACACCGTGGCCGTTGCATGCAGCTTCAATGAATCACCGCGTCTTAAATACGTCACCTGGCATAGTTACTGTTTGTTGCGCGGAATTGGGTATAGTCCGGTTGTGTTAACTGCATGCAATAGCTATCGGTCCATGTTTTGGAGCCCACGAATACGTATATATATCTAGGCAAATAACAATTATAAACGTAAGAGAGTTAGACCTATTATTTAACACGTCTAGGCTTAAATACTAAATATAAACAAAAATCAAGAATAAAAGGCCTAAGTATACACACACACATATATATACATACGCTTCATACTCCGCATATATAATAATAAAAAGCGGTATAGCTAGTATAAAAGTTATTGAATTATATTATTGTTTATCTAATGTGTTCGTGTAATATTCACTCTATCTAAGTGCTACAATGAACTTATTTTTATTATAAATGCAATTTTAGCCTTTAAATACTTGAAGAAAATAATAAAACATGACGTATCTGACTTCTTGTTATAGCAGGAACTCGGGTTTCAGTCACCCTCTAACGCAATCGAGAGGCAGTCACAGGGATTAACAAAAAGGTAAGGTAATCAATGGAGTAGCTGAATTGATCGATTGATGATAAGAGGTCACGAAGATGAAAGGTGATGATGACCCCGCTGCGGCTGAAAGCTGTGCCCCTTCGGGCTCCTGATCTTGTGGCCTTTGTGATAAAACAATTCTTCACTAAGAGTTTCGAAGGAGGTCTCGAACCTACACATTCGGCAACGGTCCGTAGTAGTTTGCGATCCTAGTGGGCTGCGCTGCTTCAGGGACTTGGGTATATAGATCGGTGTGTGACGACGTATAGATGAGACACTGTCTCGGCAGAGCCAAGCCATGCAGCCGTGCCGCTGTCACCTATACACGCCACGTAATAGATTTCGACCTAGTTAGTGCCAATTTAGTAAGTCGGCAGTTGCGACTTTAAACAGCCGCGTGTCTGCAAGCGTATGCAAGACGAATCACTTGTGGCTAGGCGCTGGAACTGGGTAGGAAAATATGCAGGGTTCACAAAGAGACAAGCTTACTTCGTACACACCGCGGCAAGGGGATACTCACGTCCCATGGCAAGTTCAGCTTCAACTGGGCTCTCAGTTTGCCACAATTTGGATTAGACTATGTGAACTGCAAGCGCATCAAGATGGAAAAATATGTGTGTCTTAAATCTCCACCTTTGACGGTGAAGGGACGCTGCTACGCCACGATGCAGACGGCAGCTGGCGGCTTGATGGGTTGCCCGGCAGGCAGATTTCAAGAGTGATGATACCATGAGTCTTGGTACCGTACTTACTAGTCGAGGAGGCCGAGAACCCGAAGATGAGCAAAGTTATTATCAAGAAAAACCACTGTGTCAACGCGCAGTTTATGCCACTCTTTCGGGAAACAGAAGTCGGGGGCCGTAGCTCACATGTTCGGATAGTTCAGGTGCAGAATCAGAGCAAAATTGAGGTGGCCAGGGTACTTAAGCAAGCAGAGAGCCCAACCATCAAGTCTTGAACACGGCTTCAACCAACCATCATACTTGCTAACATCACTCCAGTTTGATTGACATACAGCAACATTTTCAACTGTGTTACAAGGGCCCAGTCTCGACTCTAACACCATCGGCATCTCTCTACGCTGCAGATTGACCATGAAGTTCGCTGCACTCATCGTCATCTTCTCGGTGGTAGCCGCTGCCTTCGAGAGGGTGTCAGAACTTGAGAAAAGGGACTGGCAAAAATGTATCTACGATGCCTTGGACAAATTTGATCAGGGCAATGACGGCTCCGACGTCGCTTGTGACACATACGCATGCATCCAGAGCGCAGGCGAGAAGTATAGTCGCGGAGGGCTCCTCAACAAAGGCGGTAGCATTTTGGTGTTTGGCTGCAAGTTCAATCCGTTTGTAAGTCCAGCTTGCGCGTTTTGAGATGCTCAAGGCTAACAAGACCAGACTTCACATCATCAGGCCGCCAAGGTCACTGACGTGGAGGAGGAGGAATGGAAACAGTGCATGAACAGTTTGCTTGGCGAGTTTGAAATCGGCCGTGATGACCGTCACACCACCTGCCAGTTCTGGCGGTGCTTGCAGACAAAGTCTGACAGATACAACAGGGGTGGTATCGCGGAAAAGCTCGGTCACCTCGTAAATATTATCTGCATCGGTGCGTAACCCGGTGTATAGTGATATTGGCCCACTTGTTGTTGCCAAATAGTCAAGAGGAGGTTGTTATTCAATCACGGCCTTTATAATGATAGCTGGAGGCAGGTTGGGTTTACAGCGTCTCGATATAGGTTTTCTGTCGACGCAGTTTTCCCTATATCCTAGTGTGAATGCAAGACGCTGGTCATGAAATGGGAAGTAGCCAAATTGACATTGCAATTGAAATGCCTGAGCGACGTCGTCGCTCCACCATAGCCTTAGGTTTTCAAGTAGACACCATCGCTTACCGTTGGATCGAAGGCGAAATGACAAGACATGCTGGCGTCTGCACTTGAGCACTTCCTTTGCACGGTGGAGTCACCCTGGGAGGTCAAATGGTCTTATCCTCCACCTCATTATAGGGAAAGACTGGGTCCATATGAGGAGATCACAGGAACGTGAGCTTGTCACGGAGGAAGAATAAAATACTTCGAACACCCGTTAAGTTGCCAATGCAAGAGGCTTAACGGCTGAATATCCAGCCCGAAGGGTGAATATCGTTTACCTGCATTCGACTTTCCCTAGAACCCCCCTTCCGCCTGCAGCGACCAACCAGCTGTATGAACCACTTCCTGGTAGGCCCAGTCTAACTATATACCCTATAGTACCTCCCTCTTCCCTGTAGCTTGTAGAAGACGACGTTTAGTCACAGTAGAGTGGTGGATACGGTGGATCGCTCAGCTGTTGACCCTGACGCCGTTGTTGGTCAGCGAGGCGCATCTTCATCCCTGTCTCATAGTTAGACGTGAATGCAGTACATAGGAAACGCAGGCGTATAACCTTCCGTCGGCGTGTGGTTATAGAGGCTCTGGCGATCGAATGGCGCCTCAAGGAGTAAGCCCTGGAGCGAGGTAACCCGTGAGACGGCAACATAGCTAATACCGGCCTGGAAGTCGCGTGTAGCGAGATCAGTAACTATTTTATCCTTCGTTAGGCTCTGGCATTTGTGAACAGTAATAGCAAACGCCACGATTAGGGGAAACTGCGTGCGAGCGCAGGTCTCGTCACCCACAAGGAAGTCTCGCCTGAGTGGGAGGATGGGCGAGATTTTCCTGCCCTCGTTAGTTAGATATGGCGGTCCATCGTAGCTATCAAAGTCCACCATAATAACGGCTGGGGGGTCTTCCAATGGATCGGCGCCGGCGCTCCAGGCGATATCGTATACAGTACCTTGAGCACCGTTAACTAGGCCAGCTGGTTGCCACAGATTAGTAGTGAGCATCACCCTGGTGCCCTTAGCAACAGGGAACTTGTTAGATAGATTGCCAGCATTGTCGCTTGATGCCTGCCCCGCGCCCTTGCCCTGATTCTTTGCCTCCACCTGTATTGCCGGGGCGTTGAGGTGCACCATATGCTCGTGGTTGTATTGGTTGACTCGGGCCTTTGTAGAATACACTCGCAAAGCGGTCCTGAAGCTGTCAACTTCGCTCTGCGTTAGCCTGGCCTGCACCCGATTGCTAAGGAGGTTCCAGGATGATATAGATAACTTGACATCGCGCAGTTCCTGCAACGCCTGACGGAACTGGGCCTGATCATCACCAGCCTGGCGCTGTACCGTGGTCAGGAACACGGTGCGGTCAAATAACTGGTAGGCCACCTGCCCTCTCCTTTCCAACGAAGACAGGCCGGTGCTAGTCGAATACAGGGGCTTCTGTCGGACTGGTGGTAATTGGAAGAAATCGCCCACCAGCAGGACGCTCACACCACCAAAGAACTCGAGGTTACGCTGCGGAAAGGCCTGCCGCAGACGGGAATCGATTCGCGCGAGCTGCTCAAGCCCTAGCATGCTCTTTTCATCGATAACGAGGTATTTAATGTGCCGTAGGCGGGACTGCAGGGCGGCTGCGTCGGCTGGGGGAAGGTCGGTAAAAGTACCTCCTACTGGGAGGCGTAGCAACGAATGAATGGTGCTGCCCTGTATCTGGTTACTCGCAACGCCTGTTGGCGCCACGCGGCAAATAGGGCTAAGATTCGGTAGGGCGGCTGCCTGGAGATGGGATGAAAGCACCTTGATAAGGAATGACTTGCCTGTACCACCACCACCATCAACGTGGAGAAGGATTTGAGTAGGATTTTGCGCCTGGAAGTGACCCATAAATGTGTCGTACACGAGCCGTTGTTGCGGATTCAGCGTATTACGCCAGTGAGGGCCAAGGACCTCCACATCGTTGGCCATGGGGTGGCTAGCGATAAGGTCTTTCCAGTAGCTGTCTCGAAGTTCCGGATATGTACCCACATGCCGTGTCCAGTCGTAATTGACGTCGATATCGCGGCGGCCAAGAAGGTCAAGGTCTTCCTGGGTAAGGGGGTTCCCAGGTAAAAGGGCGGCGAGGCGAATCCAGTCTTCGTCATCAAATTCTTCCTCCACAGGCAGAGCCTTGTATTGATCATCTTGGGGCTGTAATGGAGCATCTTTTGGGCGACCGTAATGGTCATCACCATGACTGTGGTGCTGCCAACAATAGGAGAAGGCCTCAGCGTGAGAACCAAAAAGCTGGCCGTCAATTGTGAGGAGATCATCAACCCGCCGATGTGGGTGGTTTAATGTTAGCTTTACACGACAGTAATCTGGCCACTGTTGACCTTCTGGATCGGCCTGATAGCGAGGAAAGTAAACCAGCACACGAGGCCTGCCGTTAATGTTGCCTGGCTGCCATAGCTTCCACTTGGAAGGGTCCCTAGGGCGGAAATTCCAACTTTTCAGGAAGGAGACATAGCTTAGGTCCGCTAGGGCTTCCGGGCGTTGAGTGTACTTTTCGTAAACGTTGGGGGCCTCGTCAACCTCATCGCCGTCAATACGGAGGGAGCGGGAATGCCTGTCAGGATTACGACAGTCGACGTACAGGCAGGTTCGTGAGCCTTCCTGTAACGGCAGGCCGAGGAGCAAGTGACTGACCTCCTGCTTCGAGTAGTCTCGCTCAGCAACCAGCTGATTTAGGAGCTTTGACGTGAAGGAAATTAGGGGGTTGTGGTCCTTGACCCGGGGCATCAGGGCCCTCCCGATCTGGGCAAAAGACTCGCTCTTCTTTTCCGACTTGGAGCAGTATTTGGCCGCGTAATCGATTACTTGCTGTAGACTCGTGCACGGCGAAACATCTGTGTTGGCTAGCCACGCAACGGTAAGCAAGCGGTTATAGTGGTTAATCTGGCCATCGTTCCGCTCGCCCCTAAAGCTCCAGTGTTTAGAGTGAGGAACCCTGTCAAGGGAGGCTAGTAGGCGCTGGCCGTGAGGAAATCCAAAGCGGCACTCCACCTGCTTGGTATGCTTATTGAGCTGCATGCAGTAGTTGTTGCAGTGGTGGCGTTGCACGCGGTTCAGTACCATCGACAGGAGCTGAACGGTAAGGGGATGCTCCAATAGACTAACAATCAGGGGATTCCCTTCTCCAGGAGCCTGTATTCGCTGTGGCTCTGGGTTAACGGCAGATACGTGATATCCCCAGATGCGGGCGAATTGCTCACGGGACTGATCGTTGTCGGGATCCAAGTCTGGGTGGCCACTTAGCCAATATAGGCCGTGGTGGTGACTGGAGCCCCTGCCCTGCCACTCGTAGCGGCCCCAAGAGTCCGTTAGGTTGAACTTCTGCTTCAGGACAATAGTTCTAAATAGCGTATAACGCTTATGGAAGTGGTAAGCAGCGATGTGGGCGTTGTCCCGCAGCAGTTGCCGGGATAGAGCCATCCGCGCCACCTCAGGAGCTGTTTGCCACTCGTCAAATCTAGGCATATGACGGTATAGGGATTCCCAGTGGTAATCGGCTGCACTTGCAGTAGCGAAAAGGCCAGGTTTTCCTAGATTATAGGCATATGCTTCCAATTCCTTCCTCTGCTTATACCAATACGGCCGGGTGCCCCTGATTACCGCGGCTTGGCGCGTGATTGACTGGATCAGAGCCTGAGCCTCCGGCTCGTCAGGCTCAGCCATGGCTTCCTCTAGGTCGGCGCGGGTAAGGGGTTGACGGCGGCTGTCGCGTTTCTTGACGAAGTAGTCACTTCGCTTTCGGACCTGCGCACGTAACATCGTGTTGAGGGCGACGAAAGGCCACGTCTTATGGCGGGCAAAGCGTCCGTCATGCCATCTCATCGCATGGCCAAGGTAGTCCTGGTACGTGATACTCCGTAAACGAGGCTCCACGAAGTCGGCCTTGCCGTCGGGGTAGAGGGTAGGGAAGGCGAGCGATAACAGCGGCTGGGAACGGTTGAATTCGTCGATAGGGGTCCTGCGAATGGAAGGCAGTGGCATCTGGTGGTGAGTCTGCGCGCTACGCGGCATATACTCCAGATCAGTCATGCGCTCAGGGTTAGGGGTCCCATCAAGAAATCGGGACTGCAGAGCGTTCAATTCGGTATCAGTGATCTGCAAATTCGGGATCGCTGATGCATCGGCATCGCTAGGGTCCTCTTCCACAACCTCCTCAACGGGGCCTTGGGGAACCTCGCCGTCAGGTATGTCAGCCACTTGGCTGGCAATGGAAGCAACTACGCTGCCATCAAGAGGAATCCGTTGCAGGCGATTCTGGCTCACAACGGTATCGCGATAGCCCGGGTGGTGACGCTGTAGGTAATGCAACCAGGCCGACAGGCATGAGCGACGTACCCGGAAATCGCGAGCAAACTGTTGCCGGAAGCGAGGGTCGCCCTCTGTATTAGGAGGCCGCAAGAGGACGATATCTAGCTCTTCAGGTAGGGCTGGGAGCTCTTCAAAAAGCCTACCAACATTGCGAAGGAAGTGGACAACGTGACCCCGATATTTATACTGAGCGCCACGCACCTGCAGGACTTTCACGTGTACGTGAACCCTAGCGATGAGCATCTCCTCGACCATCGTTAGATCAGGTAGATTGGTGGGGACTTCCCCAAAGTCAAGGTGATTCGCGGCGCTAAAGAAGTAGGGCTCGTTAGGGACTTTCTTCCTGTCTCGACCAACGCAGCGACTGCAGATTTTCAAGCTATTTCGCTTCATATCGAACCATCGCTCCCGGCAGCGGATGCAACTATGCATCTTGTCGTCATTCAGGGCAGTATAGAACTCCCGCACAAGCTCTTGATCTTCCTCACTAAGGGCGGGCAGATTAAGGTCCGCTGTAAAAGGTGGATCAACTATCCGATCAAACTGTCGCTCTTGAGGCTGTGGCCGTGGGTTGAAAGTGCCTTGACGGGTATAGCGGCCGCGACGATGATCCTGTGACAGTAAAGAAGTGGCAGGAAGAGTGTTTTGCGGAATCGGGGTTTGCGGAATCGGCGTGCCCAGAACTACTCTTGGCAGGCTAAGGGTAGAAGGGACAGGAGAAGGCCCCTCTGCAGCGCTTGGGATAGATGGCCTCAGCAGAGGTCTAGGCAGTCCCTGGAGTGCGGGGGCCAGGCCACAGAATAAGGCAGGCGTGGCAAGAGATTGTAAGCCGTTCACAGACGCAGGCGTTGGCGCAATCCGCCTTGGAGGCGTCAGGTTAGCTAGCGAATCAGTTCTCTTCGTGGCTTGGCGTGGTGGTAGCCTTGAGGCGATATTTCGCATCGCGGCAACGGCGGCTCTGGACTTGGTTACCCGTTCCTTTCGGTGTGCCCTACAGCTAGCACACTGTCCTGTAAACTTAGTGGTGTCCTTTACGCTTCGAAATTCGACTTCGGGCAGGTCTTGCTTGCAGGCACGGCAGTTGCGGACTGCCTGGGGTATATCGTGCTCCATGTGACCGTGTATATATCCACCTCTTAACACCTAGACCGTTAGGTATAGCTCGGAAAGTGAGGCTTTGTGAGGGCCAATGTCCAATACCGTGATAGATCTCGATAGGGCGGTTGTCTGAAGCAATTAGATCGGGTTTGAATGATCAGGAGGGAACTGAACTACTTCCCGGAAGCAGGGTAACCGGGGAATCTTGAGAGGTAGGCCAGCTGCGGTGATGATATGTGAACCTGGATACCTACAGCAAACTGGTGGGTTTGATGGATTCGACGGGAAAGGGAAGCAGCGGCCATCTGGGCTGGTGTAAGGAATACGGGGCACGTGGCTCATTGGGCCAGAATCGTGTTTAGAAGTTCGACAAATGAATTGATTCGAAGTAAAGAAGAACTGAAAGCTCTTGGAGAGCTTGCTAGTTATCTGGTTATCTGGTTATCTGGTCAACGCTCAGGGGTCTCAACGCTCAGGGGTCAGTGCCGAGGCCTTCATTTGGTGGCGTTCGCGGTCGACCAATTCCCGCACGAGTTGAGTACAGGGGAGGCCAATTAGCCAATCAGAGGAGGTTTTATGCTCGATTCTTTCTGACTGAGTAGAACGCCCTTCGGGCTGAATTACTCTTGAGGGCACTGGGCAGGCAGCCATCGATTCAAATGAATAGTTGCACCGGCCGCTGCGTCCGGGCCAGACTTGGAAGGAGAATGATATGCGCAATCTTGTTTATGTTGCTTAAACTTCATGACCCTCCTTCGTATTAATTACTCGCTGTCTGGTCCCCTATGCCTGAAATTTCCGGCTACGGTTCATGTCATAGTTAAGTCCGCAACGACCTACCATCTCGATTAACTCCAAGAACCCGTAATCACTCAGGATCCCGCTAGATGCCCCTAAGCCTGGTAGGCCGTGCTGCCTCCAAGCATCCACCCACCTGTCGTTGGGCCTTTGTGGGTCTTACAAACTGGACCGCTGAGAAATATCCTCCACTGAGCCTCGCGGCGCCCACTGCAAGAAATCATGAGAAAGCTTCTGTTGCGAGCCTCGCGGATCCCACTCCGTGAAACTGTGAAGAGGATCCGTCCGCAAGCCTCCCTGACCAGAACGATGAGAAAAGTCTTCTGCTGAGCCTCGCTCTGGCCACTTCCAGGGACGACCAGCAGTGTCGTCAACGTGGATTGTATCGGCTGCTTTCTCGCTGATTATGTAGATAGGTAAGACGATGAAGTATCCTGGGATCTTGGGGAAGATGCTTGCGTCAACAACCCGTAGACCATCAACCCCTCGCACGCGGAACTTGGAGTCCAAAACGGCACGGGGGTCGCTTGCAGCCCCAATAGGGCATGTACAGCACGCGTGGTGACCCCAGGCCTCCTTTTTCGCCCATTCCTTCATCTGCTGATCAGTAGTTACCCGTGGCCCTGGCCAGACTTCTTGAAAAAGACCCGGAAAGCGCCAGTTGTTGGCGATAGCCTCGCGTGCCCATTTCATCCCTTCCACAAGGGCTTGAGCATCCAAATCAGCCTCCCTATTAGTATTATCCCCCGTATCAAAGTAGTTGAAGTTAATAATGGGGGGATCGAACGGATCTTTGGAGCGTAATAAAACCGTTCCACCGCGATTCCTAGTGTGTGCCTTTAACACCACCCAGGTCCAATGCTTGGAGTCCAGAGTTGCGTTTATCGAGTACCCTGGATAGTAGCCAGTAAAGGCAGCCGGCGCTCCTGAGATGAGGAGGTCGGCATAGTCGCCTTCGGTTACTGAGGATTTGGCCAGTATACCTAGAGCAATACCGTTGCTCGTATACCCTCCTCGCGCAGAGATAATCGATCCAGACCTCTTCCAGTTGTCCAAGCATGGGTCGGATGGCGGTTCAAGCCAGTTGCATTTCTCGGTAAGCGTAAAGTTGTTTGGATTCTTGGCAACAACCGTCGTTTCGTATCGATCTTGCATGTTGGTACCAACGCCTGGCAAATCAACTCGAACCGGGATTCCCCAGCTCTCTAATTCGGAACGAGGACCAATGCCGCTAAGCTTCAGCAACTGAGGCGTATTGAATGAACCAGCAGACAGGATGATACTTGGGGCGATTATGGTGCCGGTTGGCTGTGGAATGCTGCTAGAGTATGACGCACGCGGGTCGGCGCGATACAAGCTTTTCCCTTTGATGTATTCTACGCCAATGGCTCGTTGCCTCGTGCTCGGCTCTTTGGTTTCATCCAGGAGAACACGGGTGACGAATGTGTTGAGGAGGATATCCAGCCGATACGTTGGCAAGCCATCCCCGCCTCTGGCATCCATAACCTGCATCACAAAGTCCCGGGGGCCGGACCGTTGGCCGTTGTTGATGGCGAGAGGAATTTGAAACGGCCCTTCCCGATTGTCCCGCGAGGGGAGGTCTGAGTTTAAATCCCGCATCGCCACTCCGATAAGACCAGGTATGCTAGTTATAAACTTCGCAATGCCTCGGCTGACGGCAGAGGCCGCTGAAACAACCATGGCTACGAATTTTGCATCTTGGAAAACAAAATTGAGGTCCGTAAGACTAGTTGTCAACCAACCCTGAGTGCCATGCCCCCAGGGCGAGGCTGGGAAATACCTATTGCGCTCGAGGCGCTGAAACAGCCCTCTCATCTTGTCCGGCGCCCAAGTGGGATCTCCCGTAGTTTGCTGGATATATCCCCAGTCAGACTTGTCAGGGTAGACGGTGATCATGGCGTTGTGAGCGGTACAGCCTCCAAATGTGCCCGCACGGGGGTAGAGAATTCCCTTGGGTGCGGATCCTTGAGGGGGATTAGGCCCAATATGCACCTTGCCCGATGGTGTCGTCCATGTCATTTTCGAGTCGGCCTTCTGCCGCTCTAGGTCGCTATAATGATTCACAAAATAGTTCCATGCCATCGCGTCGTACTCGGAAGCCTTGAGATTGAGGCCAGGAACCTTGTACTGATAGGTTTCAGTTTGGTCATCACCAGCCTCGACGACAAGAACTTTATGCCCATACGTGGCCAGTCGCGCAGCCAAGGGGCCACCTCCAGCACCGGAGCCAACAATGACATAGTCGTACTGAATAGAAGGGTCAAGCGAGTCGATGAAGCCACTGTTGATGAGTTGGATATGTGGAGTTAGAAAAGGTCAAAGACAGCAAGTGACATGAAAATACTCACGCTCTAATCGGGGAGCCCAACCAAAGAGTCGCAACAAGCAAAGCTTCTCGCGAAGAGAGCTATATGGAAAGGAGGAAAAAGTCACAAAGAAAGAATAAGTCAGATCAACCGTATAGGTCTCCTGCGAATGTGTGTATTCATATATCGTTCTATTCCGTCTTGATCTGCGTTGCCGCTTTATATTCTTGTGATGATAGGTATGGTGGCGATAATGCCACCCAGGCAGCATAGATGACGATATTAGCTAGAAAGTTCGAAACCATTATTAATATGGCATTACGAACTGCTTGCTGTTTTTAGGCAACAGCGTGAATGAGCGTCTTTATCTTGACAGGACCTATTAGTCATCCACTCGTCAAGCAAGCTGCGGGCTTCACAGCCGAGACCGGACCTTCTTCTCAACACACCCCCTTAGCTGTGGCACTGGCCTAGACCCTCTAGGAAACAGCTACACACAGTCAAACAGGGCCTCTGGCATGTGAGCATGAAGGTAGGGGCAAATCCCTTTTCGCTATCCAGTCTCGGAGTGTCTCCAGGCGAGCTTCTTGCCAAAGTCGATCTTTCAGGTCCACTATTCCTATTAGCCTTTGGAAAGACTGCAGCTTCTGCAGCGGGAGTGCCTTTGTTAGACCGTCTGCTTTCATCTGTGCCGTAGGCACCCAATGCAGACGTATCCTTCCTTCTTCGATCTCCTGCCGTAGCCAATGCTGGTGGATATCAACGTGCCGTAGCCGTGTTGATAGCTTCGATCCTCCTTCTAAGAGTCGGATGGTCTGCGTGTTGTCACACTCTAGCTTCAAAGGGCTAGGAATCTGGATCTGTAAGGACTGGAGGAGGCGGCTGAGGAAAATAGCCTCCTTGGCTGCTTCTGAAATGGCCAGAAATTCGGCTTCTGTGCTAGACGTAGCCACTGTAGCCTGCTTCGAAGCTCTCCAAGCAATAGGTCCGCCGAAAAGGGTCATGACGTATCCTTGTGAGCTTTTCCTGTCGAGGGAATTGTCTGCAAAAGAAGAGTCACTCGAGCAGACGAAGATCTCTGCTTCCTTCTCTCCTCCCCCTAGTCTTATTCCATAAGACTTCGTAGCGAAGAGATAAAGGAGGACTCGGTCTGCGGCCATCTGATGCGTGGAGTCAGGATTCTGGTTTTGCCGGCCTAGTCGGGAGACAGCAAAAGCTATGTCCGGCCGCGTGGAAATAGCTGCAAAAAGGATAGATCCGACCTTCTGCTGGAATTGATGGACTTCCTTCTGCGAAGCTTGCCATGCTATAGGAGCCGGAACTAGCTCTTCGTCCTGCATCGGAGTATCTGGAAACCTTTGAGAGAGGAGACTCGGGTCCCCAATTAGCTTATGAGTGATTTTTTCGATATAAGCGTCTTGGGTCAGCCAGATCGTCTTTCGGGCTCGGTCCCGTAGGATGTGGATCCCTAGGAACCAACGGGGCTCCCCCAAAAGGCTCATCCGATAGCGTTGCTGTAATCCGGCCATAGCTTCCTTTGCTATCTCTTTGTCTTCCTTCCTATAGGCCCAGATGAAATCGTCCACATAAAAGAAGACTAGGACTCCGGCCTTCCGCATTACACAAGGTTCTTGTGGAACCTTCTCGAAGCCTAGAGCCTCGAGAGACCCTGTGAGATGCTGTTGCCAAAGAAGAGGAGAGCGGCGTAGCCCATAGAGAGCTTTTCGAAGAAGAAGGACTCTGCCGGGCCTCGTGAATCCAGGGGGCATCCTAATAAAGACCACCTCGTCTATCGGGCTGTTGACAAAGGCGTTGACTGCATCCATCTGTTCGAGCTCAAGGTCGTATTCGGCTGCTATAGCCATCAGGGCGCGAAAAGATAGGCCGGCCAAAGTTGTGGCCCTCGTAGGAAGATCCCCTTCCTTCTGCTGGTTCCCACACACAACAAGGCGTGCCTTGCACTTTTGAAGGAAGCCATGCTTGTCAGTCTTGTAAACAAAGACCCATTTGCACCCTAGGACCTGCTTGCCGGCTGCCTTCTTCCAAGGGACCTCTTCGAAGGTACCCATCTCTTCGTGAGACTGGAGATGGTCCCGTTGGGCCTTCGTGAATTCTTCACGGAAGGGATGCTTTTCAAGCTGCCGAAGTGTCTGCGGGAGGTCGGGAAGGTCCTTCTTATGTGGCCTAGCCTTCGCCTTAAACAGCCTTCCAGCTGTAAAAGCTCCGTGGATCCCGTCTTCTATTGGCTTCGGGAAGAAATCCTCGAATCGGTCCTTGGGCTCTTCGAACGGCTCTTCCGATCCTACCTGCACAGATGGTCCTAACGCATGAAAGGTGCCTGCCCCCACCCCCTTAGGAGCGGAAGAGACCGGAAGGAAGACTGAGAGAATAGATTGATAGCTTTCTTCTTCGGGAGGCGTAAGATAGCTAGCTTCTTCTAGCTCCTTAGCTCTCTTCAGGGCTCCGTCGTCTTCCTCTTCGTCCTCTTCTTCTTCGTCGGGCTCTGGGCTTTCGTCACGGACAAAGATAGTGCTCCTGACCTCGTCTTCGTCATCTGATCCAAGCTGACTCTCTAGGTCTGTTTCTTCGTCGAGGACTTCTTGATTCTTCTGTTGACTCTCCGGAATAGAGATCTGCTGGACTAGCTGATTGATGCTTTCCAAAAGTGGCTCTTGCTCTCTCTTCCCGTCAAAGAAGGTCCTTTCATCAAAAATAACATCCCTAGTCGAAATTACTTTCTTCAGCTGTGGAATCCAGATCCGGAAGATGTTCGTTGAATTGTAGCCAACTAAATAGCCGATGTGAGCGCGTGGATCTAGCTTTTGGAGCTTTTTCCTTCCTAGTTGTGCATCGGCAGTCATTGCGTAAGCCCTGCACCCGTAGGCCCGAAGATGCTTGTGCTGTTCGGGTTGATCCTTTCGAGTGAAGAGCTCCAACGGGGTTTTCCACAGGACTTGTTGATCTTCCGGGTCCGACGGACTTGCTGACTGGCTTGGCAAGTCCACGGGCGGCCTAGGGGCTCGAGGCGTCCGATTCCACACGTAGCAGGCTGCTTCCACCGTCTCCTTCCAAAGGTCATGTGGAAGCTTCGCGGCTATCCTCATCTTCCTAGCTTTTTCAATGACTATCCCTCCGAACCTCTCTGCACCCCCATTCTGGGCCTGGGTGTTGGGAGCTGACGGCTCTGCCGAAATCCCCTTCTTCCTCAGCCAATTCCTGATCTTCTTAGTGAACAGCTCTCCGTCTGACCGTACGTTCCGGACCGTACAATCAAACCTTAGCTTCATCCAACTAACGAAGTCACGGAGGGCTGCCCAGTTGTGCTTCTCTTGATAGGTCCGAAGGAAATAGGGGAAAACCATCCCTGAAAAAGCATCCGTGATGAACATGACTCGAAGGAAGGGTCCGAATTCTTCGTCGTGGCTTGGTGCTAGGTCGGTCCAGTCGATCCAGATTTCCTCACAGGCATAGCTCCTTTCCCTTGTTGGAGGTCGTCGTGAGACCTGCCTTCGGGCTCTTCCCTGGGCACAGATCTCACACTCAGCAGTCTTTGGACCCTTGATTCGAAGACCTTTCCTTTGTCCTAGCTTATACAAAGCCATCGGACCTAAATGACCCAGACGGGCGTGCCAAAGGTCGGCATCTGCAACAGCTGTAGGTCTCGGATCCCTTGACCCCTTCCTTCTTGGCTTGGAAGCAAGGAACGCGGCTTCGTCGAAATCTTCCTGCTTGATTGGTCGGAAATCAAGGACGAATTGCTGATATACCCTAAATAGCACACAGATCGGTCTCCGGCTCTTGTGGACTAGCCGGGTAGGCGTTGGAAAAGTGTCCCAGAAGATCCCTTCGTCTCGGAGGAGTTGAAAAGAGACAAGGCTAGCCGAAAAGGTAGGGCAGTAAGCAACCTTCTTTAGCCGAAGCTTTCTCTTTGACCCGTCGGGTGCTGTGACTGTCACATCAACCCTTCCGTAGCCCTCTATTCGAACCTCTGAGTCTCCTGTGATTAGAAAGTCCGCTCTGGCCTTTCGAAAGGAACGGAATCTGCTAAGGTTGTTGCAGATGTGAAGGGAGGCTCCTGAGTCCAAGAGGGTCGAATTCTTCAAAGGGTAATCCGCAGACTTCTTTTCAGCCGAGTAGAGAAAGGCTGGATTAGCAATTCCTACTATCTTGCCATGCTTCCTTCTAGGACGAGATCCTAGAAGCCGCTGTGGTTGCTATTTTTCTTGATCCCTCTTGGCCTTGATTTCTTCTACCTTCTTCTGCAAAGAGGCATCTTCCTTTAGGGCTTTCTGGGCTCTCTTGATAAGGCTCTCGTTCTTAGGCATGTGTGGTGGACGAAGCTCTTCAAAGATAGACCAACAGTCGGATAGGCCATGCCTAGTCGATCCGCAGCCTAGACAACGAGTCTTCTTTTTCTTTTTCGACGGCCTCTGGTCGTCTTCGTCGCCGTCAACGTGGAATCCGGCTCCTCTCTTGACTCCTGGGGTCTTCTGTCGCTGCTGTTGCTGCTCGAATTCTATTATTTCCCGAAAGCGATGAGCAGCAAATTGGAGGGTCCATTCCGAAGCTTCTGCTGCAGCTACCCCTTCTGCAGACTCGGGGCGACTGATACACGCGCGCCCGGGCGCCCATTTATCTGTGAGCGCCCGGGCGCTTTTTTGACTAATTCCTGCCGACTTTGCTCCACCTGTAGTTGTTCCATCCAATTAGAGCAGAATGTTCCCTCAAGAAAGGTACTTACCCATAGCAACAATCATAACAAGGAAGCTGCTCATGCCTGATATCGCGGCACAGACGGGCCAAGTACGCTACGCAGCGCAACCTGTGGGGAGTCTCAACTTCAACCACAGGTGCATAGATGAAGGGTGATCCGATGCGATAAAGGTTGACGACGAGCTACGGTTGGTGCCCAAACTACAAACAGAATATTCCCGCGTTGACGAAGACGGTGTCAGAAACCTGATAAAGCGCAAAAGATTGCTAGAAGCAACAAGTGTTGTCTCCTAAGATGAAGTGCATAGAGTATATCAGTAGCTGTAACTCTCGCGAAGAGAGCTATATGGAAAGGAGGAAAAAGTCACAAAGAAAGAATAAGTCAGATCAACCGTATAGGTCTCCTGCGAATGTGTGTATTCATCTATCGTTCTATTCCGTCTTGATCTGCGTTGCCGCTTTATATTCTTGTGATGATAGGTATGGTGGCGATAATGCCACCCAGGCAGCATAGATGACGATATTAGCTAGAAAGTTCGAAACCATTATTAATATGGCATTACGAACTGCTTGCTGTTTTTAGGCAACAGCGTGAATGAGCGTCTTTATCTTGACAGGACCTATTAGTCATCCACTCGTCAAGCAAGCTGCGGGCTTCACAGCCGAGACCGGACCTTCTTCTCAACAAAGCTAGCAGCTTCATCCTGACACAATGCAACGTTTTCAAGCGGCAGCAGAGCGACAAGACCATCAGGTCTGCTATGACGCTCCGATGAGATGCAGAGATTCGGGGGAAAGTTACGCTGCACAACTCGGCTTAAAAGACATTGGGTCACACACTCTAGCAGATGAAGTTTATGGCATGTTTGATTCGTATTCTAACCATACATTTGTAGTATAAGGAGCACTTATAACGCGGATCGGCACTTATCTAGGATACTCGGTAGTTAACGTCGGGCTTATATGCGTCTGCAGCATAAGGAGCACCTGAGCAAGGAGGTAATATTAAATTAATATTGGCTGCCGGTACTAGCGGACAGTCTGTTTTAGCGGGCAGTTATTACTTAGGCTAGTATAATTACTAAACTTATAATCTAGTTTTATATATAAGTAAAATATACTTCGCTCTCTATTATTAATTAAATACAAAAGCTAGTTATAAAATATAACATAATTCTCTAAAACTATATATATAAATATAAGAGTATTAAAATTATCCGTTTCTTTACTTTATATAGTATAAAGCAGTAGTATAATTCCGAAGAAATATTATAATTTAGGGTTTCAAAAGCTTATAATATTAATAATAGTATATAATTTTTACTACGGACTCCCCTAAATAAGCGGGATCCGTAGGATACGGGCTAATTACCGTCCGTTATACGGGCGAGCCGGACTAATTACCGTAGGATAAATCTATATTACGGGCTAATTACTAGACGAAACGTATAATTAAATATATATTCTTCTTAAATCTACCTCTCTATTCTAGTTAATTACTAATCTTAAATACTTAATAAGGAAAAGTAGAATAGAAAGTATTAGGGAAAATCCTTAGGATTTCCCCCGTATTACTAGTAGATATTTTAGAGCTTTCCTTCTCGTAGCCTATACTATTATTCGTTAAGGCGTTCTTAGAGCTCTAGTAGATTACGCGAGGATAACTAGTAGATAATAGTAAGAAATATTCCGCTTAGTTATCTTAGGATTTCCCCTAGATTACGCGGGGATAACTAGTAGATAACGGTAGGAAATATTCCGCTTAGTTATCTTAGGATTTCCCGTAGATAGCGCGGGGATAACTAGTAAATAATAATAGGAAGTATTCCGCTTAGTTATCTTAGGAATTCCCGTAAATTAAGTAGGGATAACTATAGGGAAATATATAGAAAAGTCCTACTAAGTTAGTTACTAATTATCCTATAATAATTACCCCCTATTAGAAAGGAAATACTAATATCCTTACTAGGGCTAAGGTTATCCGCGGCTAAGGCGTATTAGTTACCCGCGAGGTCCCGTTTATATCTAGCTAGGGCGCTTATATATCTTATCGTTAGAGATCTTAGCGATAAGTTGCGGTTTCTTTACGAAGCTTTGCTAGCCGCTACTTTAGATATTTATTAATAGTCGTAGAATTCCTAGTAAAATCTAATAGGTATAGCGGTAATATCTTATTCCCTTTTTCCGCTATAGCTACCTATTTTAAATACGCGCGTATATAAGAAATCCGGGTAATATCTCGTAAATACTATAGCTAGATCGTAGTTATCTTTCTCCCCTAGTAGCGGTTAGTAATATCCCTATATTCGCTAGAGGGGAGTCGCGGTTACCGCTAGTACCTTCTCTCCTAGCTATATTTCGCATAGTCCCGCGGTAGATTATCCTAAAGTTAGGCGCTTTACTCGATAACGTAGTATACTAGTCGGTAAGAGCGATATTTCGGTACTATAAATATAGGGTCCTTTACCGCGTTTCTAGGCTAGGCCGGGTATAAGTAGTTAATATACAAGAGGCTATATTAATAAAGCTATACTCGTAGTAGGATATCCCTTCCTAGTAGTTATAATAGCGAGGGAGCTCTATCTTACGGATAAGCTAAGTTTAGGGTTCTAAGCTATAATAAGTCTAGGTTTAGGAGTAAATATAACGTAGGAAAATAGACTTAGGAGATTTAAATAAATAAGATATCGCGCTTATAATTAGGAATTCCTTAATTAGTATATTCTTAATTTCTCTAACTACTTATCTTTCCCTTTTACTATAGAGTTAGTAGTATACTTAATATAAGTATTTAGAGTATTCTTATCCTTTTATCCTCCTCTTTTTCTAGTAATCGCCTATTATTAGTCCGGGCCCGCGTATATCTTATATATACTTATCTTTTATACTCCCTTTCCCTCCGTAGCTTATATACTAGTTATCTAGGTATACTTATATTTTAATTATTTTTATATTCCGCTTATATTTATATTAGTAGTATTACCGCTAGGGGTAGGTAAGTAGCTATACTCCTCTTACTTACGTATACGTATAGCCTCGCTAGCTATAACGCTTAGGCTTTCGTTACTACTTATAGAGTAATACGTCTTAACCGCTTAAGCTTTACCTTAATTAAAAACTTAGTAAGTAACGGGTAGAGTATATAGGTAAGGCTAGGTATTAATATTACTAGGGTAGGTTAGCGGGTTCTTAACTAAAACGTTTTATTATCCCTCGTTATATAATATTATAGTATTATAAACTAAGTCTCGGGCTCCTATAGTACTACCTAGGGGCGTACTAGCGGAACGGCTAAGAAGATCGTAGGTACTACTAGCGGTAGTATTAAGAATATAAACTACGTAGTCGGTTATATTAATAAATCCTCGGCCGAAGCCTAGCGCGCGTATTACTACTAATAAAGTAATATTCTAACTAAGGTAAACGCTTCGCGCTTAGAGGTAGTATTTAGCTAGAATTTAGCTAGTTCCCTTACTATTAATAACTATAATTTCCTATCTAGCGTAGATACCGTAATAAGTAAGTCTATTATTAACCTTATTAATAATAAGTAATAAGTTAGTAGGGAAAGGTCGCGGGGTAAAGCTATTAACTAAGGCGATATTAACTAAGCGGTTATTAAAGATAGTATTAAGTTTTATTAAGAACTAGTTCGTAGCCTAGATAGAGGTAGTAAATAGTATAGTTATTACTCGAATTAGAGTATATAAAGTAAATAAGCGCTACGCTATATTATTATTATTAGTAAAATCGATAGTATTATTAAGAGTAGTTTAATAGCGCGCTATTAAAAGAGCTCGAGGCGTCTAGGGTAGTCCCTAGAAAAAGTAAGAGGTAATAAGCTTAGTAATTCGCTCCGCTTATTTAGTAAACTTATTAACGAATATTTAGAGCTTATTATTTATAAGCTAGTTAATAGTAGTAGCGATCTTATAGCGCTTATAGTTAGAATAGTTATCTTAGAGTAAGGCTCGCGTTATTCGTTAGAGAAATATAATAGTAAAGGCAATACTAAGAGTATTATTAATCTTATCGCTATCTTTCTAAGTAAAGTTACTATAGAGTTTAGCGAGCTAGGCTAAGTAAACCTTCTAATTAGGGTTAGTATAAGCGGTAAAGCGGCCTCGCTAATCGCGGTTACTAAGTATCTTATTAGTTAAGTCGTTCCCTAAGTTAGTATAGCGATTATCCTTAATAAATCTATTAAATAAATTAAATCTTTCTAAGTAGGCTTAGTAGCGGAAGTTCTTAAGTTTAGATTTATACTTAGTATACTAGGTTACTTAGCTATTTATAAATAATCGAAGGGAGTTAAAAATAGTATTTTTATAACTATATAGTTCGAAGGCTTACTTATAGCTATTATACTCGAGGCGGGGGGGCTTATAAAAAAGCGGTTTAGAGAACTTTACGTAGAAAATAGTATCGCGGGATTAAGAAAAGCTATTTAAAAGATTAATACTAAAAGTATATATTAAGAGGGAGGGAATTAAAAGTATAGGGGGTTTAAGGATATATATAAAGTATATAAAGTTTACTATACGTTAGGGATATAAAGATATATAGAAATATAAGGAAAGAAAGAAAGAAGGTAAATAGCCCGGGGAGATATAGTCTTTATATATATTTCCCTAGTACTATATATAGTAATACCTTAGGCTTTGAGTTTTTCGCTAGTTCCGCTAGTATACTTAGCTATAAATTATATTAGCTATAGGTTTATAAGTATATATTTAGTTACTCTAGCGTTTAGGTTATACTTTCGTAGCTAGCGTAGTATTTATTATAAATTAAAGTATATATAATTATAGAGTTAAGTATTCCCTTAGTATTAAGTCTAGTTTCTTATTTCCTATATTAAGTTAAGTAAATTACTCGGGGAGTTACGATAATATATATATATTCTCTTAGTATTATTCTTAAGTTTTCTCCTCGCGGCTCGGGTAGTATAAATATTATAGGGTATTTACTAAGTTATAATCTTAAATTCCTATTAAATTCCCCTATTAAAGGTCGCCCGCGTTTTATTCTATATTTAGTAGCGTTAAGTCTATAATCGCAATATAAGTATAGCTTAAACGCTAAATATTCGCTTTATTTATTAGCCCTTGTCTTTATAATATTCTATCTTAGTTCGCTATTACTTTATTAAGAGGGCTTACCTATATAGAAATACTTTATTTACTTAATTCCTAGAAGTATGTTAAGAAACAACTTAAAAAGCTTTTATTATACGTATTCGATACGTATAGCTACTAGCTATAAGCCCGTAACTAACCTAACTACTATAACGCCTACTAGCTATTTAACTATAACCTTAGTATAACCCCTCGGCTAGTATCGGCTTAGGCGGCTAGTATCGGATATCGAAGGCCTAGGCTATATACGGGTATATAAGGGATAGGACAATATCGTCCGGACTTCTACACCTACTTTAATACCTATTACACCCTCTCTCTTACACAGCCTACGAAGCTATTTACAACTATCTACTTAACTATCGATATAACTAAATAAGAGGCCTATAGGAAATACAGGAAGGTAACTACTTGACCTTTGAGTTACTCTTTAATTTAGGAAGCTAGAGACTATTAGAATAACTATATCGAACTATC